>JAQGAV010003747.1:0-11741 GCA_034691345.1 Phasmarhabditis papillosa | reverse complement strand
ACATTTAGCTGTGGAAATCAAAAATGAAAAGGTTTGGTTTAATAACATCTGCTTTGCACAAAAAAACCCAATTTTGGTGGCTAATAAATAAATTATATTAATATAAAAATAATGATTATTATAGAAAAACCTCGGTTGCAATTCCATATATCAAGGAACAAAATCCAATTGCATTATGAACGGTACCGCTATATTCTTTTCCGTATTTCTTACCAAAAAGGCTAAATTCAATTGAGTAAATTTAACAAAATACTTCTTACAGGAGAAAGTTTGGTAAGAACAATAAATCCGATGGCAATACAACTTTTCCATATTTACAGTTTAATTTTTGGAAGTATTGAGTGAAATGGCATATACTTCGAGGCACCCAAATATATGACAGCACGCACCTACAGCATTCGACGCATGCAAATCGGTTTTCTATCATTACCACTAATTTGTTGTCTCCAATGAGTTTTAAACAACTTCAATATCAGGATTACGATCCTACAGGAGGATTTTGCCCTGCGGAGAGATAATTACAAGTTTTTCGTATTCTAAATGATTAGTTGTAGAAAATCTGCTATTATTTTTTCTTTTATCACACGTATTGTACAATAGTTCATGATTCCCTTGTGTACATGACTTCGGCCATTTCTTCCAGAAACTTCTGAGCGAAGACGGTTTCTTTCAGTTTTCAATTGTCGGGTGCACAAAAGAGAGAAACAAAAACTGTTTGTTTCTTTAGTCTTCTGCAGCTACGAGTGAACTCACGAACATCATTACATCTACTTCAGACGTGCGAATTTCAGAGTGCTTTGCCGCTCAGGCCGCTGCTATTCGCTAAATCGTGGCTCAGAAAATTCCGAAATGAAATAACCCCTATCTATTAAAGGAAAATAAATTCTCTACAATGTAGCTATTTTGTTTTGTACATTTTTATTGTTTAATGGTTTCAAAATTAATAAAATATTTCGCTTTTACCTGCAATTATACAGCGGAATTAATTCAGCGGAGAATCCATATCGAATAAACACATTCATTTGATCTAAGACATAGAGGTTAGTAGTTGTATAGTCGGTTACAAAAGACATGAGACCGTATAAAAAATCTATTGTTGTATGATTATGTTTTTCTAACAGAACACGAGCACTCTGCGAAAGTTTACAACTGAAGTTGCAGTTGCCAGAATCGCGCGCGAACTTCGCCGGCAACTTCGGTGGATAAAATGGCAAATATACGAAGGGACCACGGGGAATTTACTTCCGGATAAGACTGTTGTTATATTGTATTAAAAATAGAACTAATTGCATGGGTTTATTTAAATAACAATTCACATTTAGCTGTGGAAATCAAAAATGAAAAGGTTTGGTTTAATAACATCTGCTTTGCACAAAAAAACCCAATTTTGGCCAGAAAATACGGTCTTATGGGAGGAAAATAAGTAAGAAACTGTATAATACTGTAATGATGTACGGAAAAATGTTTTGTTTGTGGAAACGCTACTTAGATTATGTGAACCAAATATACGCCACATTGCGTACACTTCGTGTATTTCTTTTAGCAAAAATATTTTAAAGGTATTGATACAATGTTCGATTTTCAGCGATTCTTGCAAGCGTGGACTATTCACGGCACTTTCTCAATATAATTTTCCAGAATGGTATGTAAATTTGCAATGAAATATTAATAAGAAGGAAGATTGTAAGGTTATATAACTTTAGCATAAACTGTTAAATCTAGTTAATCGTGTAGTGTAACAATGAAAAACAACTACAGTTTCACTGTTTTTAGATGATAGGACCAAACCGCACAAAGTTAAGTTATTTAAATGCAACATGAATTATACAGTTTATACTAAGCAATACAGGTAATTGTGTTGCAATTATAAAAATAGTTCCTTTCTTTCAAAACTTAGTAATCAAAGAGAACAATAATTATGATCACAAGTGCTGGCAAACATTTGTTTGTGTTAGATAATAGTATAAGTATCTAATTTAGGTTGTTATGATCGTTGGTGATTGTTATCTGTAAAGCCAAAGATCTTGTTTTGCAGAAAGACAGAATCAGGTGCAAAACTTGTCCGGCAGCGGAAGTTTGATAGCGTTGTGATGCTATCATATAGAGATGGTCAGCTCGGCTAGTTTACTGTAAAGTTGCGTCTTTTAGACGTGGCCCATAATTTGGGCACATTTTTGCTAGTTTAACAGTTTGAGACTCGGTCCGACTCGAGCAGAAAACGCTTATGTCTACTGTGGTTGTCCACAGCTTATTTACCTTTTTATATGACTTTGTTCATAAAATGTTTAAACATCTTATTCAAATGTGATTCTTCTAAGCCACAAAGCTATTTACCTACTTTTGGAACACAAATATTGTTTCATACTGTGATAAGAAATCATTTTTAAAAGCGAAATTATTTTTCAAAGCTCAAAGCACGTTCGAGCTCGAAGCTCGAAAGCTCGCTTATCTCAAAAAGAAGAGGCAACTCTACTGTTTAGTAATCCTTTTATTGGTGATTTTCAAAAAAACTAATAGAATAAATAATACTAATAATACTAAGGAAATAATATGCATGCTCTGCAAAGTATTTGCAACCAGGAATGTTATTCATTGTATGGGAAGTTTCTATTTTGAAAACGAGCAGTTCCGTTATATTCTCAGGCTTTTTTTGCACTTTTTGCGTAAATTGGCTTAGAAAACTAAAAACATAGAAACTATCTTTTATTCATATATATAATGAACAATGGTAAAACAGAAGTTTATATTTTGTAAAACGTTAGGCGATTCTTTGCCATTTCAAATTGTTGTAGCTTTAACTGTACTGGAAGTCACGAAGGGAACTGGAGCTGTCAATGCTCCGCTAGCTGAACGATTTACTTTAGAATTAGTCTTTGTAGCCAACATATTTAATCGAAACATGGTCAAAACTTCCTTTTGAATTGTTTTATTTAGAATAAGATAAACATAAAATTGTGTACTTTGTATATAAGGTAAAGAGTAAGAAAATTAATTTCGGTCACCATCTGATTCTATTAATCCTTTCAGCAAAAAGGAGCCCATACTCTCAAATCTGTAAAAGTCCCAAACAGCGTTCTTTCTTATGAAGCTTGTTCACAATTATACTGTAAACCAGTGGTGCCAATTCCCTATGAAAACATGTTAAGTTTATTTGGCTTTAAAAATAAAAAAAACAATTGGGACTTACCGTGACCCATCATCCAACAAAGTTGTACAGTAAATATTAGACTTAATGGAGTTGGAAAAAATTGCATGTACATATACATAATAGAAGCCACCAAATTCGCAGAACAAATTAAGATAGATTGAATTATTATCTAAAAAGAAATGGGTTTTATTAACAAGTTCTTGGGCCTAGAGTATTGGACGTTGTCGGAACAACTATGGATTGTTTTCTGAAGTATAATAACGCTGTTATTATTTTAACGTTTGTACAACGACAGGGGTTCTCATACAGAATAGCCGTAATCTGGATACGCACTACTGATCTCACAAAAAAAATAGAATTGTTTAATGTTATCTTAAACTGGCGGCATGTCGTTGTATGGAATGGTTTCCTGTCCGAGCCTTTTCTCCGAACGACTACAGATATACCAAGGCTTGAATTATTGACAAATAATATCCAAACTAATTAAATAACAACGGTTTTTGCCAGCCCTTTTTGAAACAGACCGATATCTCTTTCTGACTAATAACAGACTGATTTTGTAAACAAGAATATCTTAGTTTTTTATTAAGAATAAAACAGAGAAATATGTACAGTATACATGTGGTTGCAACGACAAAAACATTATTTACAGTATGTTGTAGACCTAAAAAATATATTAAACACTTTCTTTAAGATCAGGCCTGCGATTTCTCTTTTTTTGCCACCTTGGGCGAAAATTTTCCGAAACCTTTGACGAAAAAAACAAAAAAAGCAGTAGGGTCGCAGCTTCTTTAAAGCCTAGAATTACTCTGCCCATCGAACAACTAAAAACTCAATTTTCTTTCGAAAGTATGAACTTTTTCACGATTTTTCAGTATATAATGATAATTTTTACAAAAATGACCGTCATATTGGTATTGAGCGTATTTAAGTTCCTCTAATACAAAGTGTTTCCCTTAAGTTATAGATTTAGCCTAGTGCTTATGAATTTGCTTCCAAATCCATGAGTATCTGAGGCTCTAGGTTTGACTTCCCGTAGCTGCAGAAGGTTAGAAAGGATTATTTGCTCGGAATTTGTCGGAATTACAATCTACTATTATTTTGATACAAGAGATATTTTTTAATTTTCACAAGTATTATTAGTATTATTAGCGTCTTGTTTATGTACAATCCCTCTGTTTGTTGGAATTGTTGATGTCGCAGTAATTATATATTAGAATAGCATCATGTAAAACAATAATCACATGGTAAACATAGTAAAAGCAGTTGTTTACATCCTATAAGTTCCGATACCCGTTATTCAACGTAAATAAACATTCGGGAACTGCACCTTTTATGAAAAAGACAGTTTTATGTAAGTATGTTTGGGTTTCGTCAAAATTTTTCCGCCCGGCCGATTGCGCAGGCAGAATTTCTAGAGATTAAAAGTTTTTTGTGTTTGTGTATGAATGCATAACAAATTTCAGATGTAGTATTTTCTTTGTTATATTAGTGGTTCTAAGCTACTTATTCTTATATAAAAAGGTAGATATTAATATTTGTAAAAGCGTATTGAATAATAAGCCAAACAAAAAAACAAACAATAAAAAGAAGTTTCACAGAAGATGATTACATGTAACTAAACAAAACGCTCACAATACAACTATTAACTTCAAAATCCGTTCAAGTTTTAAAATTTAAAACTTTTTTCTTTACAAAAAGCCAACATTTCCAATAAATACTTGGTGACATGTAATAAACTTTTTCTTGTTTCGATCTCCATAAATTTCCATTGGTTGGTAGGCGAAATGACATCCGCTAGTCGATTTGTAAAAGAAATCCTGTTCATCTAGCCTTCCTTTGCCAGAGTGTCCGGATGTATATTCCAGAACAAAAGTAAACCAATGGTTATTATTGAATCTATCAGCCTTCACCTCACGCATTACTACCTCCATGAAAGCGGTATACGAAGCGCCTTGACTGAAAATGAATTGTTGTTTGTATAGAGAAAAGTATCGAAGTGTTGGATGGTTATATTATTTTGTATTATTTCCATCTCGAAAAGATCGATAATCCTGGTTCTCGAGTTATGGGGAAAGCTCGCCCTTTATGCAATGAGTGCGCAATGCCCGGGCTCACGTCCCTACATTGGCCTAAGATTTTTACGACCACTTTTCGGCTGAAAATGGTCGTAAAAAATTCGATCTTCCTATTTCAAGCCACTAGTGATAGCTCTATCGATTTAAATACTAAAATAGAGAACAAACTTTTGAGCGTACCGTGCCTTTAATGAAGTAACTTACTCATAGTTATTGATGGCTTCATTGTTCAATTGATTACATGTATACCCCAAATTGCCGTATAAGTCACCACAGAGTCCGTTCTCCATTCTTAAATTAAAATATAGTCAGCTGATTATAAGACAAAAGTCAATTTGTTTTTTGGCTAGTGTTCTAATCAATCTAAAGGAAAACTAATAATAACTCAATTCTATCTGAGAAATGTTTTAGGTTAGATACTAAAAAAGAATACAATGAGCCGTGTTCTTTCTGCTTTCATAAATCGCTTGCTCTGTGGCAAAATTAAACTTCCATTATATGGTTCAATACGCAATTTTTTGTTTGTTGTCATAAAAAATTTATTGTACTAGTTTTATTTTGTATCATGTCTATAAAAAGACAAATACGCAATTGCGGAAGCCTATGTATACCACCGCGCTCTGTATTCTTTTGTTTGTTATATACTATACATTTTCTTTAGATTCTCTTCAGAATGAGATTTGCCGGTTTAAAGGTTCGCCCTATCTTGGTTTTTAAAATGAGTTGTAAGCTACGGTAATAATTACTATTTGTTTACAAAGCTTTCCTTTACCTTATTATTCTATAAACGACTCCGCCGCTTTCTTTTTCCATGTATTTGAGATTCTCCGGTTCACTTTTCCATTGCTGAATTTCTTTACCGCTTGTCGATAGTTTCTTCCAGCGGATCAACAAGAATTCATGCCTAAAACAACGTTTTCTGGAGAGCATCGACTGAAAACTGTGTTGTGAATTTTGCCTTCAAATGTTCTCTCGCCTGAAGAGAGGGAAAGTTGCAGAAAATTTGAAGGCAAAATTTGCAACACCGCGCATCCTGTTAGGACTGCGCAATGTAGTCTACGTTCTGAAACGGACTATATTTTGTATGTGTTCTTCTAGAACCAAACGATAACCTCAGTTGAGGTGGTTTATTCGCAGAGAGTGTTAAAATTATTAGAAAAAAAAAGATTTTTCTACTAGTTTGAATCAGTCCTTACTCAGTAAAATACTTTTCAAATTTAAATGCAGCTCCTACTCACCACGGAAAATGTGACTTTAGTTTGAAGAGAATGCGATCTTCTGGAGTCAAACATTGACTTAATCCAAGCCCTATCTCTTCATCGAAGAATTTCTCCGCCATTCTGGGGAAATACAGTTCTTTTCTGTCTTCCTCAATTTTTTCCAAACATTCGTCAACCTGCTTAAACAGGTCTAAAACACGCTGAGCTTCCTTGGCATCGTCTCTGCAAGAAGGTTAATGGAAAGCTGTAAAAAGGATATTTAATAAAATAAAACATACTCTGTGTACTTTTGATCACCTCTTTCCTTTCTGTACTGCAAGGCAATGTACATAATTTGGCACACTACCTAAATAATAATCTTATATGTTTAATAAAAGAAGAGTGAATGCGGGAGCAAAACAAAACCCAGAATAAGAATATAGGGTTTCTCCTGTTTAAACTGGTCATTGGGTAAATTACCAAAGTTCGGGAAACTTGATGAATATGTTCTTTCCATGGCGCAAATGCAGCGTGATGATAGTTTGCATTCGTTATTGCTTTCCAGGCAAAGTTTAAGTCCATGGCGCTCTTGCTTATTCGTCGGTATAAAGCCTAAAGGAGCACGATGTTCAACTTGAATGCAAGGCATCTAAGAATATTTGAAGAATTTTTCTTATTTTTATTACTGACCGAAATTATCTTTGAAGTTCGCCATATATTTCTCTTAAAGCAAAATTTGAAGGGACTTTCAGCTTCTAAGATTTTGTACACAATATAAGTTTTCACCTTTGGTGTTTGAATGCTACAGTAATGTTTTTGACTTACATATAACACATCAATCGGCTGATGTTTATTACAGTAATCTAAAAAGTCTTTGGCAACTTGAGCTCTCTCTTCCTCTGTACTATTCTCGTCCTTAGCATACTTCATAATGGCATCGAATTTTAGACGGAAAAATTCTGTCTGAACGTAGATTGTCTATAAATGAATAATGAATAAACTTAAATACAATTAATTTAACTTTATTATAATCCTTTTCAACCAGTTCACTGTCTAGTTTACTGAATCCATTATTCATAAATGTTGTCAATCTGGTGAATCTGTCATACATCTGAGTTGTTACAACTCGCAAATATAAGTTTAGCTTTCCGTCCAAACTTGATTTATTGATAGAACTAGCCTGTCCTACTGAAAATATTAATTATTATGCTTTAAAAAAAAGAAATTTTCAAAAAACATGGCTTATTTGCGACCTAAATCTCACTTATCAGTGTTTCAATTTATTTTACGTTTACAAGACCGATACGCTTATAGAAACCTTTGCCTTATTTAGATCTAAGGCTCTATAAACTCACAACCAAACGTCAAAATTCCACCAATAGCTCCACCAAATATTTCAGAAAGTGGACCGCCAATTATTGCGGAGAATATTGTCAAAGCAAAGGCCATTCCCTTTTCGTCGTCTGTTGGATCCTCGGGCAGCCCATGTCGACGGTCGTCCGCACCCGGGCCCGGAGATATTGCCGTTTCTTGGCACATTTGATGCTGAAATTATTGTACTTCTGGTTTGGTTGGTTTATACTCGATGTCATAACCTTTTTGTGCCCCGGAATCCTAATTTAGCAATAGTCTGTAACAAGAAAAGGCTGCAAGGTGCGGTGTTATAAAGGCTTTCAGAAATTGCTCAATTTTCTTCGAAAATAGATGTTCTTGGTATGATTAGAAGCGCAATTTATTGCTTGCCCTGATTTAACACCGCACCTTGCAGCCTTTTTCTTGTTACATACTATATTACACCTTCAGAACGACATGCTGCCAATTTAGTACGACGCGCTATTTGCGTAAACTTTTCTTTTTTGAAACTGGGCGCGGTCTATCCGTTTCTACCATTGGACGCAGTATAATGCTATAGATACCGAATTATATATGCCATTGATCTATGAAAGTATTTGAAATTGTTGTTAAGCGCTTAATAACTTGGCTAAAATTTGGCTTACTATCAAATTGATCGTGCTCCTAAATTTACACCGACTACGGTAACTAACCTCGTTGTTATGGCTGAAATACAGGCAATAACTGATTGTTATTATCTATAACTTTGTTAATGTTATCTTTAATAAATAACTATTTGGTTGCCTTATCGTTGGTTGCTTGTCGTAAACATACATCTGTAGCGGCAAGAAGATCAAACAACAAACAGTACGGAATATTTATATTTCATTACAAATCCACATCGATGTGGTCAGATTGCGAAAGTTTGCTCGTTAGTTAGATAAATAGCTGTTAAATATTAATATATGAAAAACAAAAAAGTTTTATAGCGGAAAGACCTGATTGAAAAAACTACCAAACCTCTATGAAACTACACCTATAATAAATCAATGCTGGTCGATTTACAAATTTTCCCGGACGGTACTTTTCGCAGTTTAGTAACAACTACAAATTACTGTTAATTAAGTCACAAATGGTCAGATTCTTTAATACCGATATGTTGGTGAACCGACATTCTTCAATTAAATTATGTTTTGTTTGGTCCCTTTTGAAAACAATATCAATGGAATCTTGTTTACATTGAATGTTTTAGTCGTCTAATGTAATACCGATAACAATTAAGATAATACGGCACACACTCCTGATAGTACTTGTATATATAATAAGTTGTTATCAGTTAATAGATCTGTTGTGTAGCAGAAATAACAAGCATTCTAAATGAGAGGTTAGTTATATTTATTCTAAAAGGCTCCTTCATTAAACATGCCGGATAGCCTAACTCTGCTGTTTACAAAACTGGATATACCTCAAAATTGAGAAATCTTGGTCACCGCTTTACCGCAGCCAGTTACTAATAATATATTTTTCAGGTGAAGTTGATGTTGACAAAATTGTAAGTATCCTGCTTGGTGGTCCAGCGAAGAAACTAGCAGCGGCCCCTACTGATGGGGAAGAGCCAATTCCTGATATTGATGATATACTGGAGGTGATGGAACGATGCAATAAGACATACGAAGCTCTGGCTAATGAATCCGACATCAAGTTTCCGGATGATAGTTCCTGGACGGATATGGCCAATCTAGGTAAGAACAATCTGAATGGTGGGTAAGACTATAGATAACAACAAATCTAGATCCTAAAATGCAGAGATTTAAAGACTTTTCCGTGCCGATCGCGTCTGGTGACGGACTTAAAAATGAAACAATCCAGTCGGGAGACTTAAAAATAAGACTGTGTTATTGCTTTTTTTTATTAATTGAGCAATTTCAGCCGACAAATTAACGGCATTCGTAACGTATTATTTCCACTTCACTGAGAAAAGGGAGAAATTCCTGATAACTCTCAACAGTATTCACAAGAATTTTGTCACATTTACGGAGGCCATGGACAAGCATTTTGATGTTCTCACCTACGAAATTGGAAGACTGGAGCTTCAACAGGTACAGAAATGCATCTTTTAAGTATGCATGAGGTACTAACAATTAACTTTGAACTAACCAACGAAGTTATATTCAAGTTATTATTAATAGTAACCTTGTAAAAGCGCCGATTGTGCCATACATGTGTACCACAGAACATAACTTGCAGCTAGTTCAAGATACAGCAGACAAATTGGTCCGTAGATACGATGTTCTCATATCTGAGCCACTGTCACAAAGAAACAAAGATGAATTTGTCAAGATCTGCGCTATGGATCTGCCTCAGCAGGCAATGCTGGTTAGTAAAGTAAATGTGTAAATTTGCCAGGAACTTCGATGATGATGCCCTCAAACTAGTTATAAAATATTTAATAACGTTATAAGGAAATAAAAAAAATTACATAATTTTAAAAAGTACTTTATTACCTCTATCACTCGTATCATAATAATAGTAGATTTCTTCGAGACAGGGCGTAAGCCATTCATTCCGGAATCTTCTGAGCAAAGACGGCTCTTTTCTACCTTTCCGCGGATTCGGAGATCGCTGATCTAACCACTTGGCTAAAGCACCGCTGCATAAATAGTCTGCCAACAGTCTTATATTTTGGTTTTTTTATAAAAACTAAAATATAGGGTAGTTGGCAGACTTCCGAGCGAAAATTTTATAATTCTAATATGTCCATGCTCGTTCTCCTGAAGGAGCTTACCCGATTCTGGTAAAAATGTTTTTTTAGAATCTTTACAATATTGTAATGCACGATCCAATAGAAAGCGGCTTTATATGGCAGGCCCTGATCGCTTCGAATGGTAACGAAAAACTGTTACAATACTGGAAGATAATAGTTACGAGTACATGTCATAAACTGGTAGGAGAGCCTAAAAGTTACTTACTAGCGAATGTTTTCAACTCAATGTGGATTTTCAATAAACGACCAAAATAGGTCGAAAGAGGGTAAAAAAGGATTTGTATTGCGTTTTCAATTTCTGCTGAAGTCTTCCGGTATTCGCGCAGCGGGACTATAAAGAACTGATCAATTTTACTTTCGAAGCCACTACCAGTTTTTGAAAAGCCAACCTGAGCTGAGGATATTCCCTAGTTAGAGGGTTCTTTTTGAAGATGTGCACACTCGTAAAAGTTTGTTTTCTGATCTAAGAAGTACGGTAACGCTCAATGAACAACAACTAAAATATATAAGTATTCTACATTTTGGCTCAGGTGAACGTTCATTCTCAATATCGATCAATGGACAAGGTACCTAAGAAGTTATTGGATGAAGAAATTAACGACATGAAGAAGTGGCAGCAGGAAATGGAGGAACGATTCGTTGAAATTAACGAGAAAAGAAAAAATCACTGGAAATAAAGTTGTTTGACTTCTATTTTAATGTTTACTACTTAGAATAAAAGAGAATTAAAATATATTGTTCATACATAAATTAATTGTTTTGCCAGTAGGTTAACAAATGCGTGTTTAGCTAATACTTGACGTGCGCCCGATACATTATATTGTTTTAAGTCTATTAGAGTTTTCCACTGTGATATAATATATTCTAAACATATTATATAATTATTAGTATGTTGATGTTAAGGAGCGAATAGTGAATACATACGGACAAAATAATAACTACTAAGATTCGAAGTAGATATGATGATAAACGTTTGCAGACTTCGTGCACGCACTAAATTGTTCCACAATACACAAATGACATTCAATTATTACTATTGAATCCTACTGTATCATATTCAAATAAGAGCTAAAGTTCTCAATAAAGTCAATAAAAATAAAAAGGACTTCAAAGCCGAGAGCCGAGTATTCTTAGTCATAGTTGTAACTAGGGTGGGGATTCGGGTCCGGGTCGGGTCCGGGTACCCGACCCGGACCCGACCCGGGTATTTCGAAAAAGTA
>JAQGAV010003746.1:0-11743 GCA_034691345.1 Phasmarhabditis papillosa | reverse complement strand
TGTTAACTAATACAGATAAATATAAGCATATAAAGATCATGAATAATAAATCTTACAGGTTTTGAGCAAGGTATTATAACTTTGCAGTGAACAAACTTAGAGAATAATATGTATTCTCTCATTAATTCTCAAAAATAAAAAGTGAACACTCAAAAAATATAGCATTTCCTACACAAAACCATCTTAGTAAACTTGTTTAGGTGTGAACGATGCCGTCACGACCACCTTAAATGCCGTCAGAAACCTAAAAGCAGAAGGACTAGACCTCGATGTGTTAGGAATGACAAAAATGATGGACGGAGCCTTTGCTAATCTTGAACAATCGATGAACAAAATACAAAAAAAGGATATGAAGAACAGAAAATACTCATTCTTAGAAAAATGGCAGTTGGAAAAGTTGTTGGGTGAAAATGGTAGGCAAAATAATAAAAATATAGTCCGTTTCAAAAGCTAGACTACAAGCGCCGTTTGTAGTTAACGTGCCGCAATGACGGGCTTCCCATTCAAAAGTTCAATTTTACTCGAGCAAAATTGCTCTTTCCCTTATAAAGCCGATTATTGCGGCACGTTAACTACAAATGGCGCTTGCAGTCTAGGTTTTAAAACAAACTATAGTTTCCAAGACTATTGGGAAGATTTACTGTAGTTTAAAAAGCCGCAAAAATAAAATAATGTGAATTATTTATTTCACCATAGACAAACACTTTTAATTGTAATTATAGTGAGAAACGTTGTTTTAGGATTCCTTAACACCACACTCTATGATTCCCCCTTTGACTTGGAAGCTTATGGAGAATTAACTCCGCAGCAACGAGAAGAAGGCCTAAGAATGACAATTAGAAAACTAGCCGATGGAACACTAGGAGCAGATCCAGAAACTAAGCATAGTAGAGCAAAAAGATTCACTATCAAGATTGGAGACTATGCTATAAATCATTTTGCACACGTCACTCTGTCGCCGTTCGCATTTTCGCCTACAATTAATACTGTGAGTTTATTTCAGAGTTAATGATTGAAACTGTTTTTGATGAGGCATTTTGATTTACCTAAAAACAAGTTAAAAATGATGCAGTTACTTCATTTCAACAAAACATTTAACTTATTAGAGAGATTAGAGCAACTATGCGCTCTAATTCTAATTTTTTAGACCTTTAGCTGCAAGCGATTAGTCTGCCGACTATAGTTGGTTAGTGTAATATAGAATATATGTTTTATGTTCTGTACATTTAAAAAGTGACCTTGATAATATAGAAAATTGCATACATATGAACATGTTGGTGGACCTGTAAGGTAGGGTTCCGTGTCCAATTTTTGAAAATACCTGAGTACCAGGCTTACCTGGGTATTGTCAAACTAGAATTACCGGGAAATCCGGGTAATCGGTTTGAGTAACTTTGATAATTCTCATACTTCTATTAAAATGTACAAATCCTGTTTTAAGCTAAACGTCCTGGGACCAGTTACTCTATCTCCGAGTCTGTTCTCACCGAGTATCATTTCCCCGTTGTTATTGTCACCACCAGTTATCTCACCACAGGTATGTTTTGCTAGTCAAAATTGAGAGCTTTAAGAAATTTTCCACGAAAAGAAGCCGTGACCATTGGAAGGGCATGCTATTTCTTCTGAAAAATACTTCAAACTCACTTTTTCTTCTAAGTAGTATAGTCGAATTGAAAAGTAATAGAGCATCCGTCTAATGGTATATATGCCCGCCATATTTAGAGATTATAATTTTACTATAGTCGATGGATTTTTCGCTTACAAATGAAAACGGTGAACATCCCTTGCGTAAAGCTAAATTACATACATTTGAAGAAGAAAATGGATTGTTGATACTTTCCAAATTAAGTCATTGACTCCCCTGCGCAATAAAGGCAGCGCATTATTTGCAAGCAGTTTGTCCGTCGACTATATCAATTTATAGTATATTTTAGGTGGGTAATCCTCTGATCTTCTCCCCCTATGTTCTTGGACCAAACGTTCTATCTGCAGCCGTATTCAATGCATACGTCTTCTCACCATACGTGTTATCACCTAATGTCATCAATCCTTATGTAAGTTTAATATTAATATTTGTAAACTTATATTTCTGTTATTTACTTAAGATACAAAAAATTCAGAAGTACTGTAGTATAATTTAAAATTCAAGCAAGGAATTTGGTTACGGGCCGGCAGCATACTTAAAAGAGCTGCAAGGCTAGTAACTCTTCTGGGTGGGCCGGGCGAACATTCCGAAAGATAATGAATATCGATGGTACATCCATCAATTGCAGAGCTGGTTATCCGGCCGGCCCGGCCCGGCCCGACCTGACTTTCAAAATTTCAGGCCGGGCCGGATTAACTGTAAATCCGACGGACCGGCCGGCCCGGCCCGGACGGACCTTCAAAATTTTAGGCCGGGCCCGTAACAGCTCTGGTCAATTGTAGCGAAATTTTTCATTCGAGAAACCAGGTGTTTCCTCTACCAAACGTCTGTAAATAAACTAAACCATAGCTGTGAAAAGTTCGGCTGGCACAATAACGTACGGGCCGATTTCCAAAAATTAGGACCTGGTCGGCCCCCCGGGTTTTTGAACTTTCCGATCCTGACTTGAACTCCAAACTTTCAGGTGCTTTCCCCCCTCATCCTATCTCCATTTGTTCTATGTCCGGATGTTCTTTCTCCAACTGTCTTATCCGGTGTAGTTCTTAGTCCATCCGTACTTTCACCATCTGTATTCACTGAATCTGCTTTAGCTGCAAATGTACTCTCACCAACATTCCTTTCTTAGAATACTTTAGTTCAAACTAATTTTGTTATATTATTTTAATTTCAACTAAGTTATTCATATTTAAGTTTTCTATTGACTTTTTGGTATATTCAAATAGCATGCTTAAAAATCACGATCAAAAATTGATTTCATCAGAGCCGGCCGGCCCGGCCTACCGGCCCGGCCTAATACGGCCTAACCTTGTCCGGCCTGGAATTTTGAAACCCAGGCCGGGCCGGCCGCATAACCACCTCTGGATTTCATGACTTCATTTATGTATCACCTAATATTTCTTGTTATTTTCCAGATTTACCAAATCACTCGATTTTGCCATATTTTGTTTGAGTTTTATTGATCGAGTATAATAATTATTGATGTGCAATTTTAATAAACAATATACATATTATTAAGCTTTGCAAATATATTGTGGGTAAAATATAGGTAACGTCAGGACGGCAGGCAGATCAACAAGCAACATTCATTAAAAGGATTATTACAAAAAAAGGTTGCTAAAGGACCTTTCCTACAGTCCTTTAACAACATAAGCATCAAGCGCCGATATATATGAGTACTGAGATCCAACGGAGAACATAAAAGATAGAATGTATGGGACTACTGATTGTTGGTAAAGTTGAAAGTTTATAATAGATGTATAGTCCGCTTCAAAACCGCGACTAGATTGCGCCGGCCTCGTATGATGCGCGATGTTGCAAAATGTGCCTTCAAATTCGCTGGAAAATGCCTTCCCTCTCTTTGGCGAGAAAACTTTTGAAAGCAAAATTTACACTACTGCGCATCGTACGAGGCCGGTTCAATGTAGTCTAGGTTTTGAAACAGACTATATGTATTGTCTACATCAATGCGTAGACCGCATCTAAGAGACATTGGTGGGTACGGCTGCTGAGTTTAGGCTAAGAATTTGTACGGCAAAACTATAATTGTTTTGTAAAAGTCGAACAAAATGCCACCCTAATTACAAAAATTCATTTTGAAAAAAGCTGACTCCTGGTAGAACTAGGACAAAAATGTGGGTGATAAAACGTTGGCAGCAAGAACAGCCTCGGTGAAAATGGATGGTGAAAGCACCGAAGGGCTGAGAATAGCCCCTGAAAGAACAGTTGGAGATACAACATCCGGACATAACACATAAGGAGATAGGATCAATGGAGACATAACCTAAAACGCAACAACAGTTATAGGTATTGACGTTTGTCTACGTTTTTATTGTTTTAAGGAGCATGGTGGCCAAGTGGTTAGAAGCTTCGCCTCATAAGCGATAGGTCGATGCTTGGAATCCCCCAAAGAAAGAATTATTGTACATTTGTTCTGATTCGCCGCTTCCACTCCCTGGGTGCTGTTCTATGAGGTCCCACTTCCTATGGTTCCCTCGTCTCATGTCTTCGCTCCGAATATAAGTGATCTCGTTTTTCGTAATATGAATAAAAAAACTTTTTTTAATGCAAGATGTCTATTGAGTCCAAATGCAGCTTTAAAAATAACTATGGGCCGGCCGGTTAATCGGCGATCAAAATATAGGGCTTACTGTAATATCACTCACATATGGATTTATAACATTAGGTGCCAACACATAGGGTGAGAAGACGTAAACAGCGAATACGGCAGCGGACAAAACGTTAGGACCCAGAACATAGGGTGTGAATATGAGAGGGTTACCAACCTGAAATCAACAAATTTAATTTAGGTTTAATTAACGAAAGGCACAGGTTTAAACCAAAGAGAAATAGACTTAGATTCCGAATTGAGCTGAAAAGAAGAAGCTGGCAATGAGATCAGTGACTGACCGTAGTATAGAAACGCCCGGGGTGGGTGCGCCGGCAGTTTTTAGAATGCCCGGGCAACAATTCTCAACTGCTCGGGCAGCTAAGAACTGCCCGGGCACCCACCCGGGCGTTTCTTTACTACGGTCACAGATGACCAAATTTAGAATAATTTTTTCTTACCGAAGGTGACAGAACTGGCGGTGACAATAACAACGGGCCAATAATACTCGGCGAGAAAAGACTAGGTGACATTGTAATCGGACCTAGCACATTCATCTAAAACATTACAAGTTTTTAAAATTAGAGTAACACTCATTGGCCCGATTACACAATCTTCCGGATTCATCCCGGTCGAGTTGACTTTTTTAGATATGCGGCCCCTGCTATAGTTCATCTCAACATTTAGGTCTCTAGCGCGGTATCATGGGCGGGACGCAGTGTTATAAAAATAAATGTGAAATGGTGCATTTTCTCTAAACGCACATTCATTTTTTGTAAAACAGCGGTCCGCTGGTGATACCGCGCTGGAAACCTTGGTCTTCGGATACTCTATAGTAAAATTCGCACCCATGTTTTAGTTGAATATTTCGAGATAAAGTTTTGTGTCACTTTGTTCTACCGACTACCCAGAAACAGAGGTGGTTATCCGGCCGGCCCGGCCGGTAACCAGCTCTGCCCAGAAAGACAAGTTCGTACTTACTGCATTTATTGTCGGCGCGAATGCGAATGGCGATAGTGTTATATGATTGAAATGATTTATACTGAAGTTACCAAGTCGAATAATAAACTGCCTTTTTCTTCGAATTTTCTGATTCTCAAATGAACCAAGAGTTCCATTAGCCATAAGACGAACAGTGTTTCTGAAAAAAAACTTATGATAGGTTGAAAATAGTTAAACAGGCCGCTGAGGAAAAGGGTATCAATTCTAATAAACAAAAAAATTAATAAGGAAAATGATATAATATATTGTTTATAGTATTATTATATATAATATAATATATAATATCATAATATTTAAATAGTGTATATACTATTATATTAATATATTACATATTTTATTAATATATTATCTATAAATCTGCTCACCTAAGTGCTTCTTCTTTCTCTTTGTGACTTAGCCTACCATAGGCATCAATATCAAAGGGAACGTCGTGCTCGGTATTGTTATAAGCACCTAAAATAACTTAGAATAGTTAATTTCTTAACCTTGAACTTGATACCGCGCATTTACAGTTACAACGCATTCAGAAAGAAAGAAAGCTAATACATCCTTAGTATTGTAAAAAGTTAGTCACAATGGGACCCAAAGGTGGTTATCCGGATGACCCCGCCAGCGCCGGTCTGGGTTTCAAAATTTCAGGCCGGGCCGGGCCGGTAGCCAGCTCTGATGGGACCGAATGCCAAAAGTTGCGCCTCAGGCTGAATATAACTGAGCAAAACTTGGAATCCGTCTGTCTGGTTTGTTTCGTACGAGTGATTCGAAATGGCTTGAGTTAGATTTTCTTGTTAGTTCTATATTTGCATCAATAATCCCCACAAGATGGACTACAATTATTCCTATTACATACCTTGTTCACCATACATCTTCATTAGCTGGTCCTTGGTTAGAAAAGAGTATTTCCTATGTTTCATATCCAATTTTTGTTGTTTATTCAACGATTCTTTCATATTAAGAAACAGATCATCTATTGATTGCGTAATTTTGTACACGTCTTTGTCGAGATTAGCGCTTTTCAAGTTCCTCACTAGGCCGAGAGCTTCCGTTACGATATCGTTTACGCCTGAACTAAACCAGTCATTATTCAAAGTTTGAAACTGCAATTATGTGAAGAAGGATATATTTTGTATCACAAGCGAGGTTTGCAGTGCAGTATACTCGAGATAGGCGGTGTTCGATTAAAGTACATTCACGTGAATGCACATTTGATGAAACGGCTCACAATATAGTCGGCGGCAAAGGCATACGCAAAGGTATACGGTACGAAATGCAAAGATGCAATGTATTACACCACCTGTAACTTATTTCTCTAAAACAATTAGTTTATATTAAGGAATTCAACTATTTTGCGCGTTGTAAATTGAGCACTCAGACCTTTAACTTGCATATCGTTTGCCCGCCGACTATACACACCGATTCGGTTAACTTTTGTATGTCAACGCTGCTCCCCAGAATCTTAAGCTGGAGACCTAGCTCTGGATAGAGACTATAGTATAAGAATAAGGTAATTCGAAATAAGTTTAGTTGATGCCTCGCGAAAAAATCCGGATTAATGAAGCTTTCTTATAATCTAGATTTGCTCCCAGATTTTAACAAATTGAACATTTAAGGACTGAAATTGTTTAGGTTCACTGGACAAGTTTGTACTGTATCCTGAAATTGTATCATACTTGATTTTTATGTTACTGATGTAATTGTTGATGGAAACATTTACCTGAAGCATCCATGACCAATTCAAGTATAGATTCTCTATCTTCTTTTTCAAGTCCGCTCTTTTCTAGAACTTCTGGCAGCGGTAGTATGCTATTATCGGAGTCATCTTTATACAGGGGAAATAGGTTAGGAGATAGAATTGGTCTGTAATACTTTCCTATTACTTCAAAATATTTAAAATACATATGTGCTTGGTTTCTGAGAGAACAACCTGACTATTGTTCAAAGTTGTGTTAGTTTTAGGTTTTCCGTCTCATCCATTCCAAATAAAAGTTAAAATATTGACAAAATGAGCTTTAATTGGTACTTTCTGTTCATTGCGATTGCTCGTGCGTTTGATGGAAGCGGAGTCGCCGCCAATTCTCAGAAGATCCCATTCAAAACTATAGTCTGATTTGAGAGTAATAATGGAGTGTTAAAAAAGAATCTCGCTGAAAATGGCTCTAGTATTGGAAAACCTCAAATATACGAAAACCTTAAAATACGCCAGTAACACTGCATCTTCTCCTCTTGATAACCTCTTGAATCAGACTATATATAGCATTCCAAGTATAGTCTATACCAAACAAAATACCTTAGAGCTCGGTGGTATACATAGGCTTCCGCAATTGCGTATTTGTCTTTCTCGGGACATGATACAAAATAAAACTAGTACAATAATATTGTTTTGACAACAGACAAAAAATTGCGCATCGAATCATAAAGAAAGTTTAGTTTTGCAAAAGAACGAGCGATTTTTGAAACCTTAAACAACACTTCTCATTGCATTCTTTTTTTTTTGTTATGGAATATAGTGTTTTAGTACCGCTTTCCTGATATTTGTAGTGTTTGAGCTATTTGAGCAACGAGCAGCAAATCTGAAAAGGCGGGCCCGCCGAGAGAGCTGGTTACCGGCCCGGCCTGAAATTTTGGAGGTCAGGCCGGGCCGTGCCGGCCGGATAACCAGCTCTGTCCACCGCAGTGGTCCAAAACAGGTCGGTCGTTTCGCATTCTTTTTTTTCAACTACCTTTTTCCATTTACAGAGTACTTGTCCGGTAATAGCGGCATTAACCTAGGTGATAGCATAGCATAGTTCATTGTATCGGTGTGTTTTGCTATTGAATCTACCAGTTCTGTTGCTTCAACGCTTGTTTTTGTCATTTCCGGAACAAGGTCGCGAAACCTGAAAACATCCCGTACGTTCAAAGAAATTTCACAATTTCCCCTTTTCCCAAATTCTATTTTTGCAACACATCTTCCTTATATCTTTCTTCTATGTTCAATATTCTTAGGAAACTTTGTTAAACAAGGCTTCTTGCAGTGGGAGCTGAAAGAATTCTTGCAAATTTCTGATCCGCTGCCTCCGCTCCCCAGGTGATGTGCAATGGAGTCCTGGCTCCCTATTGTCCTTTCGTCTCATTTCGTAAAATATGAATAAACAATCTTTAAGGCTCCGAAAGTCAGGACTAAGCCCTTCAGCACAATCCCATCGCCACTGTGTTAACTTTTTCAGTTAGAAAAGTACCGCCCTGTATTTCTTAGAATGACCCAGAGTGATGTGAAACTCTCAGAAAGCAAAACAGCGATAAATGTTTGAGAAGCAAAACGGAAGAACCCTTTTTCAACTTGCATGATAAAATTCTGTCGACTATACATTCCGCATTCGCGACGGGTACTCGGGATTCCCGGGAATTCCTTGACACCCGGAACCGAACTCCGACCCTAACTTTGGTAGAAGAAAAGTGACAAACCTATCAGAGAATGTTTTCTTTCTCCTCAATGGATGATTCTCTCCTATTACCATGTCTAGCATTCTGTGTTTGAATTCATTCCTGTTTTTATTCTTTGCCACTTCTCGTTGAAGCTGAAAAGTCGAAAAGTCAAAAACAGACCACGGGACCGCGCGAGCCAGGGCTTACCAAAAAGTGCCCTCGGCCCGGGCCGGCCCGTGAAATTCCTAGCCCTGGCGTGAGCTTGTTATGAGGTTCAAAAGGTTTTAGAGAAATTTGTCTGACTTTCTTTCAGGATTCTCAGTTTTACTTTTCCGAATTGAATTCGAGAACTGTCTGAGCACTTTTTGCTAGCACCCAGTCCGTTTCTGGCATCTTTTCATCGTGCGGATTTCACCTTACTAGATGCGCATGCAAGTTGCCTACTGGTGCGGTGTTGAAAATCATATAAATACGCAAGTAACACTCCATTATTAGTTTGATTCTTGATCAATATAAAAGATACATTTATTTTCGACCTATTGTAAACAATATTATACTACAATGGTCGGTGGTCACGTATACTACAATGGTAAAACGGTACTGAAGAGCACAAACCACTGATCAGAGCTATTTCGTGGCGAAACAAAATAGTTCGCGCAATTTTTTTTTTGATTTCTTGAAAATTTTAGTATTAACTAATCTATTATAGTCTACCGACAAATCTCATGTAGTTTACAGTTCTATTTTTTATAAGGCGAGCGCACAATTATATCGGTTGCTTGTACATTTCCTTTCGATTTCCGCGCTCCTTCTAAATTTTACAGCACACTCCTGCAAACGATTCAACCATCAACTATAAATCAATTCTATAACTTTCGTTCATACTACTTTTTCAATATTGTTCAATCTACCAATAAAAACAACAAATTGCTTTAAATATAGGTAATGTGACTCACTTCCTGTAATTTCTTAAAAGAAACATGAAGGGCTTGTTGTTCGTCAGCCGTCTGATTCCGAATGTCCCTAACGACGCCGGTCAAAATATCGGTTATCATCTAAAGAAGAAGCTTTTTAACTTTACCCGGAATATTTGCGACTTTCAGAAAACGGAACCGTCGACTGAAGGGGGATCAGTATAAAAGAGTTGGGAGTTCTTTTATATCAGAACTTATTTATAACGTATTTTAGCCTAGTGGTTAGAGCAGCGGTCTCTGAATCCGCGATGAATTGAGGCTGTGGGTTCGACCCCCGTAGCTGCAGAAGGCTTTGGAAACCCGAAGCTTATTCATCACATGTTTCGTGAACCCAAAGACTGAATGTTAGAAAGGAGCCGTCTCGCTTATGGTTAGAAGATTCCGGAATGATTGGCGAAAGCCCTGTCTCGATGAAATCTACTATTATTGTGATACGAATGATACAGGAAATACAATACTCTTAAACACTTATAAAATTTATATTAACTTACCTTAACCGGGGTTTTTTTCTTCTTCTCCAGCAAGCTTGGCGCTTGATTTGAGTTTCGTATTCGGAACGGGCGGTCAAGTTTATCGATGCGTTTAGCTTCAAATTGGGTTTCCTTCTAAAAATGACACTATTCTAACTTTTCTGGCCTTATATTTGAGCAAATCTCAATTAATTTATAAAGTAAAACTATGAAAATATTAATGGAAACCCACATTTGTATAGAGAGATAGCACATTTCGTTTATATCTTCGTGTATGAAACTGCTTTTTTGTTGCCTCCCAAATGTCGACTTTTCGAAGCATCAAGCGTGTTCGTGTGTTTCCATTGTTTCTAAAGATTTACAGTTACTATGTCTTCAAACCTACGGTCCGCCAGACCCTCAGCGGCCCGGGCCCAATAAAAGAGTCAAAAAGCAATCAAAATATACACTTCGATGAACTTTATGGTAATGACGAACGAAAGTCTATGGCAAAAAACAACATCTGGAAATTAGTAATACCTACATATATCCATTAGTAATGCTTCCTAGAAAAAAAAATGTATTTTTTAAAGTAAAATTTAAATTGTTTTTTATATATTTATTGATTTTTACCTTCAGGGCCCGCCCGGGCCGGGCCGGGGAGCAGAAAATTTCGAATCCGGGCTCTTATAGTCTTATTCAAGCGGAATAATGGAGTGTTACTTGCGTATTTTAAGAAGTTTCCCCTCGAATCAGACTATACCATACAGTTTTGTTCGTACCGTAGGTTTGAAAATAAACTACATAATCTAACTGTAAGAAATCGACTCTTGAAAAATTTACAAACTATTACTTAAATTATATACTTACCTCCTTGTTGGCGTCCTTTTAGGTGCTGCAAGGAATCTTTGCTTCTGTTCTACGGGATGAATTTGATTACTCACAGGTAAGAAGCCTCTAAATAAATATAATTTGTCAACGCTTAAATCTCATAGTAAGGTATTTCTCTCATATATACCACCAACCTTCTGAATGCCGTGGGCTTTCGTGTCGTCGTCTTTGTGACATCATTTCTAAGACTGTTTGCATCATTAACACTAAATAAGATAGATTCATTGTAAGTTATTTTTCAAGTAGTTAGAAATAGGGGCTCTAAGTTCCTAAAAACCCAAACACCACGGACTATGCGCTATGGAATGGGTAGCTCAGTGGCTAAAGCACCGCCCAAGGCATATTTTCCGAAATGTTCCTCTGTCATTTGGGATTATCATATCCAACCAAGTAGTTCAACAATAGCTAATTAGTTTGATATATATTGAGACTCTAAACTTTATTGTACTCACTTTTTCGATGGTTTATGAAGAATTGGCGGGACTTTGTGTTTTCGAAAAGGGCTTTCTGAGAGGGGCGTAGTTTGCTTCTTCTTGGTTCGTTTTCTCATCTTTTCTCGCGTTCTTGACGGTACATCTTTGCCGACAAAATCATATTGAGGGGAATACATCACATAGGGATAGCTGGAAACCTAAAGGAAGCTTTAGCCTAGTGGTTAGAGTAGCGGTCTCTGAATTAGCGAGGATCTGTGGATGTGGGTTCGACTCCCCTTAGCTGCAGAAGGCTTGGGAAACCAGCAGCTTATTTATCCCATGTTTCTTGCACCCGAAGACTG
>JAQGAV010003745.1:0-11743 GCA_034691345.1 Phasmarhabditis papillosa | reverse complement strand
CTTTTCAGTTGGAATAAAGGTGCACATGAGTGTTGGTTGGCTAGATCATACCCTCCCCTCCAAGTTTCCAAAAAAAATAAATTAAAAAATAATAAAAATAAAAAACTCGAAAATTTGAAGTTGAAAAAATATCTATGATTTAGTGAATTTATGGCCGTCTATGGCCATTGAAATCCGCCAGCCTGGCCACAGCATATCCGTGGTGCCATCGGACTTGATTCAAACGGCGACTCTTTCTTAAATTTGGCTCAATTTTTGCTCACTGAGCCCAAAATTGGAAAACGGTAATAGGATGCATAACATGAAATTTTCTTGATTTTTTTAATACTTTCCTTAGGCTATCGTCTCTACTTCCATTTAACACTATAGAAAAATTAAAATTTAGACTATGACATTTAGTTTTTTACGAAAAAGCATTTTACGGGCGCTCAGTCCTTTAAAGCAGTCCTTTAAGGAAGTCTTGTAGCAAATGCACTAAGCGGTTATGCTGTGCCGCTGTCGTTATCAACATCCGCAGATACTTCAAAATGATTGTCCGCATATCGCTGATTCACACCCCCATTGTAGCCAATCGGTTTATGAGGTGATGGTCAAATCCATTGGTGGGAACTTAGGATCGTTAATCAAGTTCCCCTTTCGTACATACAACTTGGTTTTGTTACATCGAGTTAATTGTCCTCTTCCCTTTTATTTATTTTTGTAATCGCAGCTGCCGGAGTATGGTTAGGTGATCGTAAGGGGTTATCCTGAGAGTGGTGAATTGTTTAAGTACCGTTGTATTCTGAAATTGGAATATCGGAAAAATAAGGAATTCATCGAATACCTCTAACATCTTTGTAAGATTACAAGTTACTACGAGGACTATAACAGTCTCAGGAGCAGCCAGTTTATCTCTTCATATTTGTTTTGTTGCATGGAGGTTCCAAAGTAAACAATTGGTTCAATAGATGATTAAACTATATGTATTGTCTTTACTTTCTGGTACCGCCCAGTAGAGTTGGGCGGTTCAACCGTTTGCAAAACGGGCTGAAACGGGTTGGTATTAATAACGAACGGTAGAGATGTCGTATGGAACCAAGTTTTTGGCACAGCGTAGCACTACTAGAGAGACACAATATGCCAAAAAATTATTATGATTGGTTCACTACAACCTCGGTTATTCAAACCAATATGACATATATATCGTTGTGCCAAAAAAATTAGCTCCATACGACATCTCTAACGTTCGTGTGAATAACAACCCGTTTCAGCCCGTTTTGCAAACGGTTTGAAATACCCATCTCTACCGCCCAGTGATCGTCCTTTAGATATAGAAGAAAATTCAGCAACAAAGTCATTTTACATTTATGTGGCAGTTTCTTCATCGCTCGATGCACAGTAGTGAACATCCTATTTTTATCAGAAGAGAAGTGCATGCATGGTTGTACTAAACTGAACTTCAGCTGAAACAAGCAAATATGCGATGATCTTGGTTGAAAAGCTACGTCTAAAAAGAAAAAGAGAAATTTATTACATGAAAAATCGACAGGTCGTACAAAATAAAATATCCCTTATTAAAATAAAATATGGCTTAAATCAAAACTCAGGAGCACTGGCCATCTTAAATGCATGATATGCCTTAGAATCTCAATACTACAACTATCAAAATTAAAAACTACCTATATTAACAAAGAAGAGTACATAACAGTCAAAAAAATAATATCACCGGAACATTAAAAACAAATGTCACCTAAGTAACCAATGGTGAAAACACCTTTCGAGAACCCATTACTTGAGTTGAGCCAGCATAGAGGAAGGATGCTCCAAATAAAACTTCCATCTAAAGATATAGTAATTACGATAAGAATGTTAACTCCGGTAAACTACGAGATAAGCGGAATCCTGCTTTTCACGAGGAATTAATTTCTTTACAGAGTGAGCAATCAAAAATTGCCCAATCCTGCTTTTCACGAGGAATAAATTTCTTTACAGAGTGAGCAATCAAAAATTGCCCAGGCATATATGTTTCTAAACGTTATCCCACCAGCAACAAAAATTTATACCTGTTACTGAAGCGAGCCATGGTAGCTCCATCAACGACTCTGTGGTCAGCAGCCCAGGAGACTTTTACAAGATGGACAGGAACGACCTGAACAAAGTAAATTACACAACAAACCACAGACTTCAACTTACGTTATCGTGCTTGTCGAATCTTGGTAGCCTCTCCATTTTACCAAGAGCACCAATTGCTACTTGTGGTGGGAAAATGACGGGACTTGCGTAGGTGCCTCCAATCTAATAAAAAAAGTATCATACATTTGGAAAAAAAAACTAACGGCTCCAATATTGCTAAGTGTGAATGTTCCATCGGTGAGATCTTCTCTAGCGATTGCTTGTCTCTTGCCATTCTCATGAAGTCGTTGTATTTCAACAGCAATGTCGAATATACTTCTAAAATATAATAATTAAGATATATTTTGAGAGTGAATGGACCTTTGCTCACAGTGCTTGATGTTGGGCACAACGAGTCCGCCGGGAGTATCCATAGCCAGGCATATGTTGTGAGCAGCCTGAAGGTAAAATGTATGAAACACTAAACAAGTGTTACTTATACGTAGCAATAATCGTGAGAACTGCGAATTGGAGGTTATCAGCAAAGCAATATCGAAGTGTCACAATCTACTATCTCAGAGAAAATAGTAAGATCTTACTGGTGTCAACCTACTGTAAATAGGTGAATGTTCCACCAAGAGGCAATTAAAAAAAGAAATTTGTCGACTTTGGTGATAGAAAACAGTAAGAAAAACGTTAGAGGTTGCCAGCAGGTTGAAACCGAAAATACAAGAAAACGCCGTTTATAGCCGAAAATATGGGGAATCAGCCAAGCACGAGCTTCTCATAAATTTTTAGTTACAAATGTGACTCAATAGTACCTTATGAACAACATTATCCATGGCAGGTTCTGTGTGAGCATTCAGAGAAGGGAACTCCAGAAGAGCCAGTGAAGCAGCCTAAACAGTAATTGAGATGCAGGCAAAAAAGTTCCCATACCTTAATAAAGAATGGCATGTAGCTCAGCTTCACTCCACGCTGTTTGGCGAATTCCTTTAGCTCGTGTCGCATGTTGACAATGGCATCGACGTTGACTTCATCGTTGTATCCGAAATGAGGGATCTTCAGTGCCTCTGTCATCGTCTTGATCATAGCACGAGAGTAGCCACGGATTGGCACCGCACGGTCTTCGAACAGAGGTTGGAGCTGTAATAAATAAGATAAATGTAGGTAGCCCCTGTTGTTGAAATAAATCGCAACACAGCGCATATTTGAAGCCATTTAAAAATTAAGCAATACAGCGTCATGTTAGGGACATTTCGGAATACCGTTTGAGATCAATGTGAACTAAGTTAACAATACCGTAATTACTAGAAATACATTAATTTGTAATTGAAATAACACCATCAAACGCATTTTGAACAAATCAATCGCACTCGATTCAAAGATTGACAAACTTTTACACTAGTTTGTGGTGATAAATAACTGAAGGGTAATAAAAGATAGTCGTCCAATATCGCGGTAGCCTTCAGTGAACAATTGCTTACTTTCTGAGTAGCGGGTGCTGATTCTCCTGCAGCTGGAGATTTGCGGATGTTCTCGGTACCAGAAGTGTAATCAGCCGAAACCTGACCTAGCATCTTCAGAAGATCCTCTTTCAGTACTCTTCCTTCTTTTCCAGTACCTTTCACGGTTTGTAGATCAACCTAGATATCATTCTGATTGAATAATGTAAAATATGAGCAACCTTATTCTCCATAGCAATACGACGAACAGCAGGTGTGGCCAAAACTTTTCCATTAGTGGCATGGAATTCCGCGGTAGACTGGATATTCTTCCCGGGAGCAGCTGCCGGAGCTGAAAGATGACGTTTGAGGCAATTAACTCGATTGAAATTGGATGCGAGCCCCCTGGGAAATCAGAAACGGTTAAAAGTGAACGTATAATATAGCAAATACAACTGCTCGAAAGGTAGAAAAAATAATAAATTGAAGATTGATGTGGGCAAATCATTCTGCGATTGCTGAATTTAGGATTCAGCTGTTCATCTCTTCAGCCAAAAATGCAAACGATATATACATATGAAATCGAATGACTTAATCCATTCAAATGATTCGATCTTTTCAGGATGGATATTCGTTGTCGATCCGGCAAAGTAAATTACCTTTATCAGCCGCAGGCGTGCTTTTAGATTCAGCAGGCGCTTCCGATACACCTTCTCCGTCTTCAACGTCGATGTCAACAAGGACCTGCCCGACCCTGGCAATATCATCCACCTTGTAATGTCTAAACAACATAGTTTGAATAAACAAATATTCCCAACTATACTAACAGTTTCTTCACAATACCATCGTAACGACTTGTGATGGTGACAGCAGCTTTATCACTTTGAACATCGCATAAATTATCAAATTGAGCAACGGTGTCGCCCTCTTTGACATACCTTCAAAAACATTATAGTAACAATAAAGTTGATACAATCCTACCATTCCTTCACCTGCACTTCAGCGATACCTTCTCCAATGTCTGATAATTTGAATTGGACAATGGGCAGATAACGAGCTGAAAAGAAAATTGAGAAAAACGACAAATACGTGCAATGTATACCTCCAGAGCCATGAAGAAACCGGGCTTTCGTGACCCAAGCTTGAGTTGATCGTAGGAAAATAGAGGGAAACATCGACAACTTTACGCTATCGTGCTCTGAAAATGAACATTAAGCTATTACGGAGCATTCAGTTCAAAAAGATAAAAGGGAGGCTATCAGTTACTTATTTGATCAAAACACGGTAATGAAAATGCAAAACTAGATGAAGATCAAAAAAACAACATCGGACAATTGTTCCAACTGCTTCAAAACTAAAAGTGGCGTGGTTCATGAAATTAACGTTCGAGCGCACTATTGATAAGGGTGTCGATGAAAAAAACTGCATTGACTTTTGAATTAATGTTTCCTCGATCGATGTTCTTAATTGTTTCTACTATTTTATTATTTAATATATTTTAAAGCACAATATCCCATCAATTTATAACAATAAAAAGTGAAAGGTTTAGCACAGTGTGCCAAGTCTGCAAGGGTGTCTTTTGTGCCGAGTGACGGCGTGGTTCAGTCAAAAAAAGTAAGCGCTATATACAAGACCAATACAAAAGATTGCATGACTACAGCATATTTTGAAATTATATATTAGCTGCTGGGAAACGAACCTGAACTTCTTAACCTTTACTGATTTTGAAGCGTTCGCCGATAACTAGTTATAGTTTGTATTTTTATTAGTTGCTACTGTTTATATACGAACATCTCTATTCTAGAAAGGTCTGCACTTTAGTTCTCTTTCTATTCAGTGAATAAGATAGTTGTATTTAGATGCGATTCTTCCGTAGATCTGAGATAGTTTGGTCTGCGACTCTGTAGCTTTAGGCTTCGGAAGCTGTTAAATAATACATGTTGTAGAACACATTTTGTAGAATTTTTATTAACGCGAAGATTTGAAACCTGAATCACAATCAATAAAATAACAAAGTAAAACAATCACCAATAATAAGAAAGTTGTATTAAGAAATGTAACAAAAATCAATTTGAAAACTAAAAGGAATATTTATTAAACAGTGGTCGACTTACTAAATTACTGCTAATTCATAATTAACCTTATTTGCTTATTATTGTATATTATATTATTGTATATGTATTTGCGGATAACATGAAGGTTGGGAATGAACGGGCCCAGTTCTATGTTACGAGTTCCCTTTGAACATTCGAAATGAGAGAATCCCCGGGCCCTGAGCGGTATTCCCAATCCAATATTAAACTCTTTGAAAAACTTAATAAAATATCATCAAAGTCATGAAATAGTTGGTTAGTTGAAGGTGGTACCTCGTGAGATAAAGAAAGCAAGTACATATGGCTTCAAAGAATAAAATGGGGATCTCTTTAGTAGACTTCTTTTTGAATTTGGAGCTATTTTGGCAAACTTTTCTCGTTTTCGAATGCTGGGATGCTATATAGTCTGCTTCAAAACCGACTGCGTTACTTGAAGCGCGGTATTGCGAAATTTTCCCTTCAAGCGGGTTCTGAATGCTCACTTTTCAATTTTAGAAAGCAAATTTTGCCACACCGCGCAGCTAGTAAGGCCTGTGCGTTGCATTCTAAGGTCTCGAAACAGACTATATATAGCACAAATTAGCTCGGTTGTAATACTGATATGCTCCAAACTCAAAATGATACCTATTTGTACGACTATCGATAATAATTCTCTTCATATTCCATAGATTGTGGCTGATATTGATTATTTTGGTCATAATTATAGTATTGTGGAGGTAATGAGTTCGTTTTGGTAAGAGCTTGCTGCGCTTGCTGCGCCTGCGCCTGCATCTGTGGAGGTGGCTGGCCATAGCTGCCGTGCTGAACCATCGGCATACCATTTGGCATGGCAATTTGACAGTCACCGTTGCCGTTCTGCTGCATCGGATATCCATTGGGAGTAGGGTAGCTGAAAATAACATCTTTGTTAATTAATACTTGTTTTTATTAGTTCTTTTCACTGACTAATATTGGATATTGATTTAGGCAAGCTCGGTTTTTGGGGGTTATTTCAAACAGGAATTGCCCATTTCATAACTATTTTATTGATAATGGAAACATGATTGCATTGAAATAGTTGTATTTTGTACCGGTTCTGTAATGATCTGGAATGACTCGTTTGTGGTGGTATCGGCTAAGCGGCACTTTTCGGCTCAAACCAAAAGTTCCCAAGTAGAAATTATCAGAATAACTGAAACCCAGAATAGCGATCTCATAACTGTTTGCTCCACGTGAGATTCCCAACTACTTATAGAATTCCATAAAATCTTCGTTCAAGATATTTAACAAAATGTTGTGGGTATCTCAAGCTTGTCTAAGAATTTCCCCTCAACAAGAAACATTCGTGTGATATCCCCATTCTTTGGAACTGAAAATTTTTGCCATCGCCTTCAAAATAGTTCTGTTTTAGCCAGTTCTGTTTTCTGAGAGTCCCCTTCAATTCCTCAGCCTCCATTCTTTGACGCACTACGCCTTACCTATCAAAAGTAGTAACAGCGAACTTATGCTTGGTACTTTCAATGTAGAATGTAGGTCGTTCCGTAGTCGGACTAACTGGTGACAGTTGTCTGTTAATAACAGGCGGAGCAGCTGGTGGCATCTCCGTTGTGTCCATGTTATGCGCCACTGACATTGCTTGACGCATATCTGGAAAGGTTTCACTTTATTTTAATGGATTACTGTTTGCTATTTTACCACTGAACATGTCCGGTGTTAGTGTTACATTATAATCCGGATCACAGTCTGTCATTTGATCCAGATTCGGCATTGAGGATGCGGTATTCAGCGAAACATCGAACTGATTCACAGCTGCGGGAAGGGAATTGGAGGAGAAGCTGAAACAGACAAATTAGATAAAGAAGATACTTCAATAAGAAAATTTAAAAAAATGCAGATATCTAGAAATTCGACGCCTTGGGTCAAACCTCCACATCAAGGCTTAGTCCCCGGATCGGGCTAAATCTGGGTATTAACAATACGCTCAAATAAAAAGTATTGTTGCTGGTTTATCAAACAAACTATTTCAAAAATCTACTGCTAGGCAACAATATGCATAGAGTTTGAAATGTTTTTTCCTTAGTTTCTTATCCGCGCCCAGGCCCGGCCCGTTGAGAAGTCTGCCTGAGGTAGAAACGGCAGAATAACGAAACTTGTCTTAACTATACGCCCTTTTATCTCAAGAACGGTTTGTAAATATTCAGTGTCCTTCAATTTAGTTTTGCCACCGGTTTTATATTACTCTTACCTATTTGTGAGCGGTGCAAAGTCATCCGGATACGATCCATTGGAGCTACTGTAGTTGCTGCCGGCAAGCGACTCAATGGAAGATGATGATGCGGAATGGGCCATTCTAGGCTCAGAATTGCGTCTCATATCTATGCCGTTGCCGTTCATAGCAATCTGGAATAAGGTCTAATATTATTGGAAAGTAACAAAGTTTCTAGGTTTTTGGATTTTACATAAATTTTGGTTAAGAAATAGACTGTGACCTAGCGCAGCTCTCAGGGTTTCGAATCGCAAGAACTAGTAGATAAGTAAAAGTTGATCCGGCCAAAAAAGATAAACGCCTTACTTACTAGGATTCTAATAAGTAAATATGAAGTTTATCTGTGGAACACTTACCGTACTGCTGCCGTTCGTTGCGGGAGTTGTTTCCTCCTTTAATATGTCTTTAAGGAGAGTATCGCTCATAGTCTCGAATGAGGCGATGAATTGTAGGTTCTCCATAACAATGGTTCCAAGCACCTAGAATATAATTAGGTTATTTCCAGGGCTGGGAATTATAAGGGCCGGCGGTCCGGGCCGACTTTTGACAACCTGGGACAAAAAAGGCCGGCCCGGCCGGCCTTTTCTTAGCCCTGGTTATTTCTATCTACTGTTTATACTGTATTGAAGAGTCCGTTTTCGTTGTTAACTTTTCTTGCAAGATTTTTTCTCATGCAAACAGCTTATTAAGCATTGATATTTAGCAAGTTTACCATAACTACTGGCAGAAACAGGAGAAGATTTCCGAATCTGGCAGAAGCTACTTCTTTAGGATGAGTTTCCCTAACAACATGGTAGAGCGTTTCTTGAATCCTATCCCGAAGGTCAGCAATTGCGTCTGCTGAATCCGTAGAGAGTGTTTTCACATCTAAAATTATTAGAATACTATGTTCAATGTAAAACAAAAATTTGCAAAAAATTTCGCACACAGCAGGATTCGAACCTGCGCGGGCAAAGCCCATTTGATTTCGAGTCAAACTCCTTAACCACTCGGACATATGTGCTTATTGCAGCTGTTGGTTGTATCGCCACACTAGCATGCGCCCTTTCGACTCACGTGGGTTTAGAATGAGAATAGCCTTGAGAAGGACGAATTCCTCATCCTTAATGTTCATTTTTCTCAATGGACTGATCAATTCATCGAGTGACCGAGCGGCAAGATTGTTACCGAAGTGACTAGAAAGTTTTAATGATGTAAATGCAGACAATTCCCGTATAAAATGCATTTGGCCATCAGAATGGCAAATTATAGTTCTATTTTCTACATTTTAGGCAGCATTTAATAAATTTAAAATTGTTTTAATATCCCTTCTAGTTATGAAAAGTTTAACATATATTTTACATTAACGTAGCTTATGTTTCTTTAGTAATACCGTATTTGAATCTAAATCTACAAAACTCTAACTACAATTGACAACTTACTATGGCTGCTCAAATAGATCACCACAATCTCTTCTAACATATCCGTAATTACAGAGAGCTATTGTATCTGGCTGCTTTACATTCTTAGCAGTCATAAATGAATAACAAAAGATCATCAATGGAGCAAACGCATGCTTCACAAGAGAGAGCTGCAAACGTTTTTAATAAATGGAGAAAGCGTGACATTTTTAGGTTTGGTTAGTAACGTGACTGATTCAGGAGTCCTATACTAAACTTTCTGAGGCAGGTGGGGACCAGGACGCCGAAAAAGATCCGGAAACTTTCTGCTTAGAATGAACAGATTGTGGTTAACTTTTCAATTTGTTTAGTTTTGTGTTTGACAGGTTTAACTTAGGCCGTTTGACAGAAACCTTCATTTCTAGCGTTTTATATCTAGATTTCTAATGGTTTTTCCCATATATTATAAACCAGAATTTGATCGGAGGAATCATATAATGGTACTACTCCCAAAACCAATAGTTAACAATTTTTTAGGTAGCACGGCTTGACTACCGAAATAGTGGAACTAAAGGACTTGGCTCCTATTTCGAACGCTATTTTTTACAATAGAAAGCTTAAACGAACGCACATATCGTGTTATGGCATTTCCAATGATGTATAAATAAACATGAATTCAATAATAAATTAAGCCAGTTTTCGTGCATGAAGATTTAACAATTTGAGTTTGCTCTGTCCTTTTCCTTAGGGCGCGGCGGGCCGAAATGCTTGTTTTATGCTCACGGCATGATTATATTCTTATCACCGATGTTTGTAATTAATGTTTGATGCTACTTTTAGAATTGTTCTGTTACCTTATCATCTAGAGATTGATTGTCAATCATGTCGAACAAATGATCTACCCAATCGATAACTGCAATCAGATTACGGTGTGCAATATGGGGCAGTTCGCAACTCTCTACCTCCCGGAAACTGTCGAAACGCATCTGAAAGGAGTTTGCATAAAAATAATAAGCTTGATCTAAATTTGCAATCCGATTCAAGAACAATAATGGAGTAATAAAAATAAACTCGTTGAAAGCTCTTGAAAGCTGTCAAAAAAGGAAAATTTAACAATAGATTTTTACTTTGGAATCAGACCGGCAACCCCTAGAAACTCATGATATTAATTAAATAATATATTCCCAACGATAGACGAAAAATTGCGCATCGAACATTATAATGGAAGTTCAATTTTGCCGCAGAGCGAGCGATTTTTGGAACCTTTTGTTATGGGCTACAGCAGTGTTAAAGCTCCAGTTGAAGCGAAGCTTATTGCTTGCAAATTTAACGGTTATCAATCCTTTCTACCCGACCAGCGGCATGAGGCAGGTCGGATCCACCTATCGGGATAAGCATGTTTCAGCCGGACCCAGTCTTCAACTACCGTACCTCAGTGCGTTTTCCATCCAGTATTGCTGGATCTTCGAGAAGTGAATACATGGACTGAATAGGTAATGGATAGACGGGCTTGTTATCACCATGACAGTCACCACTGACCACCTAAATACTAAGAATTACATAAAAATTAGGTTTAAAGGAAGTTGTTTTTGAGTGTTTCTTTAAATGAATATTCCCATAATTGGAAGCAGTCACGAGTTGTTCTATTTTAAATACAATCAATCTAAACGCAGCATGAATGTTTCCGTAACAAAAGGGCGTTTTTAACTCAAATTTGCCATACACTCATCAAATAGATCCTTCATCCCCAAGTGACGGACAATTATTGAGAAATGAAATGTTTTAGCAGTTACCGTAACTCAATATCTTAACCATACAATTCGCTGGGTCATCAAACTAAATTGTTGGTACCCCAGACTCTGCAGAATATCGGTCTCCAAGATAGGATATCCAATATTCCTTCACACTTATACTAATATTTGTTAGCACATTCAGCCCCTCAATGATAACTAACCGTTACATCTATATTAAGCAATTGCATAAGTGTTGTTCTCATATCAACAGGTAGCTTTCTAGACCATTCCGTATCTATCTCTGCATCCTCTTCCGAAGCAAGTTTAGACTTTCTCTGCCGGTTAGGGTAATGCCGACCGGTGGCGTCGCGGTCGGGTCGAACGGCTGAAACACATACTTTTTAAGAGTATCGTTTACCAAAGCAACAAGATTGTGAACAACAAACCAGACTTCAAATTTATGTTTATTTTTGAAGCGCAATATCCTGGATATAGGCGGTGCCAGATAAAATTGAATTATTTTTAAAGAAAATGGACTCAATCCACCGACTTTCATTAACTGTTATATATAATACCGCTGGCCCTTGCATACTGCGCTATGACCTATCTCTTGCTAGAGACTATATTTGGAAAAGGTTGTTTCGAAATACTTCAGATACGTACTAGCATTTGTGTATTTTAAAAAAAAGTATTTTATTTCCTGTATCACTCGTATCACAATAGTTGTAGATTTCTTCGAGGCAGGGCTTCGGCCATT
>JAQGAV010003744.1:0-11746 GCA_034691345.1 Phasmarhabditis papillosa | reverse complement strand
GAATGAATGGCCGAAGCCCTGCCTCGAAGACATCTACTATTATTGTGATACGAGTGATACAGGAAATAAAATACTTTTAAATACTTTTTCATTCTACTGTTATGCTGAATCGTTTTGCTGAGATTTCTAACAAATTATATAGCAAAAGTATATACATCGAATCCCACTAATTTATACAGTCTATGTAGTACATAATACCCCTTATTGAATTCAATCATTAAACAACATTTTTTAAAGTTTAGTTGTTCAAGCTAGACATTTAGCTTTTTGTCTTATTGGGTAGTGATGGTTATTTGAACCGGTTGATCCGATTTTGCTAGTTTGTGACTCTGTACTTACAGCGTTTAACAAAGAAACCTCAGAGTGGCGATAACCCTGGCATTTCATTTGGCGATTTTGAAAATCAGACTGTGTGATGAGCGATTGTAGTTTCATAGTAAGGACAATAGACTACAGAAAAGCAAACACTTTTGTTGTTTTCATGCTACTTCGTAATATTGTTTTTATTCATTATTATTTTATTGAGCATTCATTCAATTTACATAGATTTTACTGCACTTCATATTAGCCTACTGGTAGGTAGGAAGTAAATGTTTCAAAGAAGTGCTTACTCCTTCAATTCTGATTTTGTCAATTATTTGAACGATAATATTTGTATAGCCAAGAAAATCACCCAACACATGCCAATCCATGAACTAAATTGGTAATATAGAACTTTATTCCCAACTACAAGTCATATTTCAGCCCAGAGCTGGGCGAAAGTGAACAATTTTCTTTCGCGAAAGTCGAAAGTCGAAAGTCGACAGAAAACTGCTTTCGCGAAAGCAGCATATTTCTTTCGCGAACCACGAAAGACTTTCGCCCAGCTCTGCTTCAGCCCCTCTGCAATTACCGCACGTGTCTCGTTAACACGTCAATTTCCTGATTTCCTGATTTTAATTTTGCATTTGGATTGCGGCTGCACTCTGTGCTCCCCCTTATCAGCTTATGTAATGGAGTAACACGCCTTTTGGACCGGACCGCCGCCTCAGAGTCCCCAGGCACCAAACCGTTGGAAATCAATAGGTTGGCCAGGCAGGCAAACGATGATAAACCGTCCAACCAGGGGCCGCTGCCCTCTAGATAGCACAATTGTGCGCTCTAACCAAAAGCGGCGGCAGACCCCACCTCCAAACTGTTTTCACTTTGGGTACCTTTGGCCTAAGAAGGCACCCGACTAACTAATCGGACGGCCAGGAGTTCCTGGTCCAAATATTGTAGAACTATTTTAGAAACATTTAGTTTCATGTGTTTTATCCAAACGATTTCTTTTTTTTTCTTATTTCAATTTCTTTTCTTATTTATATCAAAAACAAGTTGAGCTTTCAGGTCTAGCCCTCTCACAAAACTTTCAAAATTCCTTCCGCAATTGCTATGTTCATTAGTAATGCTGGGTTTCACCCAGGTATATCAGGTTAGTTTATTATCTATACGAATTTGCTGCTAAAGCATAATGTGAACAAAACATAACTATTTACAAACTTTTATAGAAGAAATAATTACTGTAGTTTTATTGAAATATAGTATATTAAACATGAATGTTTTAATTTAGCTAAGAAGGCATCTACGCGTCTTCGTAAGTTCTCATCTACTATTCGCTATTCCACTACCAGCTCGCCATCACCCCCAAGAAGCCCTAGCGTCTCACAAATTACAAACTCGTAAGTTCTTACCTGATTTTTATTTAGAACTTGAGAAGTATTTTCATATATACATAAATCTTTGCACAAGGATTAGTTTATATCCTTTAAAGGCCAATTCTTACTGTAATTATGATCCTATAATAACACAACTGCAAGCATATTGTTATTCAAACAGCATCGTGTATCTTTAAAATTTTGAAACATTTAGTTGCGAGCTTTGGTTGCTGAATGTGTTGCAAGGAATTCCAACATCGAGCAATGACCGTTTGGCGGTGATTCACGAAATCGACGAAATGGATGACGATAGAAAAGATCAAATAATTGATTTCTTGCAGGCCAAGGTGAGCAAATACAACGAAAATAGACATATTTCTGCAGGGTTGGCGCAGTAACAAAATGAAATCATGTAAATTATATTTGAACGGATTTTTCCAGGACGGAGCTGCTCAATGCGCAATCGAAAACAACGCCTGTAAAGTTTACCAATGTCAACCATCAGACTTGAACGAGAATACCGTTTCCAGCAAACCTGAGGTAATAATTATTTTTATGTTAATATGTTTTTTATATTTGATATATATGATTTCATATTTGTTACTACTCTAAATAAGCAACACTTGCTTCTCTGGTTTTCTAAAGTTCGATATTTTAGCTCATGCTGTCCATGTGGAATCACCTTCATGAAGAGATTATACCCACACTACAAAGTACACTGTATCACTTAAAGGTTCGTTTTTATAATCCGCTAGTTTGGCTAAGAGTCGTCAACAAATAATGACGACCCCCTAATCCCATGTGGTTTTCAAAAGTTTCGCTCATCATTTCCGAAGTTTCTGATGTGATTTATTAAAAAGACTCAAATGTTTAAATGTACTATGAAACATACTATATTTGCACTAGTGTTTGATCAGGACACTATCTTTTATTTTTGAACCAAAAATCAAACCAGTTCTATTTGAACTATTAAACTGCTTGTTTTTGTTCAAAAGAATCTATTTTGAACTGTTTTTATATTTGATTAGGTATGTAAACAAATATTAAATACCGTTTAATTGTTATGTTTATATATTATTATAAAGCTTTTGTTTTCAGCGTCACCGCAGTTCATTCGATATTCGCAACGCTGTCATATCCGCCTTCAGAGATCGTGTTTTGAGCAAGGTAAGCATGAAATAAAGAAAAGATTTGAATTAAAAATAAATGATTAGTATTAAGTAATAGAGATATAAACAACTAAAGTGAATTTGGAACTAAATTCGTTAAATTCATGAAAGTGAATGTTTCGCGTTTTTGAATATACCAATTTCAACAGTTGATTATAATTTCTCATCATTGTAAGCTACAATAACACTATTTTACTATATGATTTAGGTGGTTTCTCCTTCAAGACGTTTTGCCGAGTGGGAAGGAATGCTTTTCACAATCCTTCTCGAAACCGAAGCCAATACCCCTGAACACCAACAATTCTCTGCTTTAGTCAATAGGGAAAACACATGTTTGGTTAGTTTCTACGGATGTTGTACCTAAAAATACAAAGATATTACAAAATTTCGCTCTGAACTGGCTTTTTTTGGATGAAACACATAAATTGTGGGCCTATTTTAAACAACTCTTGCATCTGGGATTTTTTAATAATATCACCCATACTTCTATTTTTACTCTAATAATCTATGTAGTTGACCGGTCATATTTAAATTAAATGAAACATTTGCTTTTTTGGGAACAAGCTATTTTGCATCTTGCTTTTCATTATTCCATTGACTGTTTATTCTGTTGAAAAGGCTTGAAGCCATGCCGAAATCGTCGATAGCACAGGAATTCACATAAAATTGTCATTTAGTAGCTAATAAAATTGACGCTGATCGCGCGCTGATAATTGCCGGCTCCAACAAACTAGAGAGACACCAACTTTTTTCTGAATTTTATTAACCATGATGTGTCGAAATACAGTTCCAAGAGAACAATGACCAATGACATAGAAAATTAAAATAATGTTTGGTAATTGCAAATGTTTCAGGGATCGCCATCAGTCCGTAGCCCCATGGTTGTTAAGGCCCGCTCCAAGACACTGCCCAATAAACCAAGAAAGTCAGTTACTTGGCAGGATATGCGCAAAAGCGCCACTTTCTCAATCTGAGCTTTATTTATCATAATGTGATTATAGAAGGTCTACGTGTGTAGTATAAGGCGGGCTCTATACTTGACACTTTTGATAACCTAGATTAGCATAATCCAATACTGTAAATAGAGCCTGCATCATTTTATTTTTCTAGGTTTTGTTAGCCATTGAGCTTGTTCCGGTTTTTTGTAGCAAATGATTTTAAATGATATACGGGTATTCCTTTACTTTATTTTGTGTACTTTACTTAGTTAGTGGTTTTGTAAATTCATTTATGATTGTCTTGTCTTTTTATTTTTGACTCAGGGTTTATTGTAACATTCCTTGTTTGCAACTTTTGATGTACATACAGAAAAGATTGTTCAATAAAACATTTGGTACTATAAATTTCCTTAAACCACAGAGTAAAGATAAATGAATATTATCAGAGGTGGTTATCCAGCCGGGTTAGGCCAGACCGGAATCCAGCTTTTCTCGCCCTAAGGTTATCCAGCCGGGTTAGGCCGGGTTAGGCCAGACCGGAATCCAGCTTTTCTCGCCCTAAGGTTATCCGGCCGTCCCGGCCTGGGGTTCAAAATTTCTGGCCGGGCCTGTAACCAGCTCTGATTATTATGAACTGCTTCATAAAGAAAACTCAACACAATCCTCAAGACCAAATAGTAAATGTTACACATATTGTCTTAACATTTCGCTGTGTGTTAAAAGTTAATCAATGAACGTTGTCGTCATACTATCGCTAGAAGATTTATAAGTCGATAGAAATTTTAAATCAAGCTGATTGATGCCTACCTAATTGAAAACCTAGTTTCCCAGTACTCACATGTAGCTTTTTCATGTTCCACTAACTAAGTGTTATGTTCACGTCATCCCAACTCGAAAAATGAAGCATGAAACAATGTGACTTGTTCGAATTACAAATATATTGCACCCAATTTAGGTCTTGTTACCTTTGTTTTTTTCTATTGATCATGTCATAGTCCTCTTTTGGATTGATAAACTGTAGAATGTTTAAGGTATTGCCACCTAAACAATTAGCACTACAACAAATATCCTTCTTCATTCGGGTACAGTTCTTCATTATAGGAAAACAAAGCTGACTAATTGTAACTGGTTATAACTAAATTTAGACACAGTTGCACTACCCGGTTCAAACTAAATTCAAAAAGAAAGACTGAAATAGAAAAAACATGATTTTACGATCTTAAATGGCATATTTTGGCTTGTGACTTCTTATTGTTCAAACATTAATTTGAACAATCACATGTTGCTAATAGAAAAGAAAGAACTGTAGGGGTTTTCTTAATAAAGCCTAGGTTCGACACCCAATTAAACTTGAAACATTGTCCATGCTAGCGAAAAACCAATTCTTGAAATGTTGACTGTAATTTTGAAGAGAAGGCGAATAATCAAGAATTTCAACTAGGATTACTCAGCTCCAAAATGCGCGACAATTTTACAATTTCCGACAGACATAAACTCTGTCACAGATTGTTTCGTTTAATTCTGATACAGTTTCCTAGTTCAAGCTAGATACAAACTTTGACAGTGAGTCAAACTGGAAAACAATTTAATGAGGAATAACAACAATCATAAGTGTTAACACCGGTGTGACTGTCTACGAAACCATTGTTTCCATCCATCCTCTTGTCATCCGAACATCCCTGATCCCGACCGACCTCGACCGACCGGTCGGCAATTTGCGGAGCCCTGTTTCCGGGGAATGAGATAGTGATGTTGGCTTCAATAACAGATGATGATTTTACAGCTAGCAGGGATATACGGTCGGTCTACAAGGATCAGAGCCTGTTTTCTCGAAAAAGAGCGTAAAAAGAAATGTTAGCCCAGTTCTTTATTTGATACAATTCGTCCGTCGACAACAGGCAAATGTTTTATAAACTTACAAGAAGGGTTATCTTTATTCTATATAGTGGTGCATACTTTTACAATGGAAGTTGAATATTGACTTGGTCTGTGCTTTGAGAAGAGCGACCTAATCGAAATCATTTTCATAACGGAAACAGCAGTATGCAGTTGGTATGGTATAATTCTCTTCTTGCCATCTCGTTTAGTTCAAAATCGTTGTTTAGTTGATCTAACCTAAAAGCAAATGTTTTGAAACCGATGGATTATTGAAATCAAATCAGATATGCAACCATATAAAGTAATTTGATTAACTCGAGCAATTGTTGGGGCCTGCTTACCCGAATTTCCCTTAGGTAACATGCTTCCCCTTAGATACTTCCAACTCCAATAGTCACGGTTTCTCGTTAGAATTCTCAAATCTCTAAAATCAATTAAGTCCGTTGTAAATCTTCCTAAAATATTCTCTTTGGGTAGTCTAAAAACTAGCTAAATATCCTAATAAACCCGTGTTCAAACATAATTACCATGTTTTGCTAATTATTTTAGTTTAAGTTAGCCTTTTAAATAAGCATAGTGTTTGATAAGATTTTATCGGGCTGGAAAACATGTTAGGGTGCACTGCGAACCCAATAAACATTATCTTTTTGATAGAAATTGGGAATTTCGGGACTGTAAACCGATTGAAGGACGGCTTGAATCATCTATCTTTTGGGGAACATGAGATTCAAATAAGTTTGTCTAGTTCTAAAAGGGAATTAAGAAGAATAAGGTTTTCAATTATTGGTTTACACCTGTGGTGGTTATCCGGCCGGCCCGGCCTGGGTTTACATGATTGTGTAACTCATCGACGCTTCTTTCGGGATTGATTGTTCATCTATCACTTGCTTGCTACAAATAACACATAAACTCAGAAATGGAGCCTTCAACATGGGGTTTTCCTATGCGTTATAGTTTCATTAAGATATTAAAGGTCTATGGTGTCCGTCCGTCCATCATTCGGAAACTGTGTTTTTTTCTGATCCGATTCGGCTGAATTTTGGTCCTGTTTTAGATTTCATACGTTGATTAGCTGTTTAGTTTTTAAGTGAACCTGACTGTCTGCTTCCATGCAGAAAGTCAAACGTTTTTCATTTATTGAACCTATTTGCACGTGACGGAATTATCAGACTTGCAAAGATTTACAACTTTTGAGAATCCGCAATTAACTAGAAATTATCAATATTTTGTGCTTCTGTTATCTCGGAAACTGGTGGTAGCTTCTTTAAGATTGTCGATGTGACGTCGAAGACCAATAGAGCGAGTTATTTAAAAATAAGAAGAGGAAGACTGGTTATTAATAAACAGGGAAATTTTATTTGAAAATAACCTGAAAACTTTTGGTTGTTTTTGGAAATATGGGTGAAACAACTTCTTCGTCTTAAAGCAAACAACTCTCAAAGACAAGGTTTGTTATGGGATAAAACTTAATTTTCTACGTCTGGACGACTTCTCTTGGATGAATACCTTCGGTTCACAGGGTTCGGTTTCTTGTTTTCTATAACTCTGATGCTCCAGATCCAAGGCTGTGAAACTAAATTTTTGTTTCTAAGTTCTTTATCCATGCTTATGTCTTATTCAAATTGTTCATTGAAACACAATCGTAAAAAGATGTTCCCTGTGTAGGTTGGCGAAGTTGACCAAAGCAAATGTTTCTCCATCATTGAATTCATGCCGTTTAACAATGGTTTGTTTCAATATAAGTCTGAAAAAAAACATAACATTTTTTCTTGGAGGTTACTGTAATCTACGTTTCGTATCGCTGTTTTCACTGCTATTTGCAGCTGTTTCGCTGACATGTTCTCAATTATTTTGCAGCACAAACGATGTTTGGCGCTGTTGTTTACAAGTTTGAGCGATCTTTGCGAGATATCAATGTTTACTGAAGGTGAACTGCTGACGAAAGTGAAATAATCAATTGTTGATGGATTCAAGCCAAAACGATTAAAGAGTTCGTTTGAACAATTTGTAGAACATATATGTATAGATGCGCTGAGACAATCCGATGGTGATCCAACATTGTTAACCAGAAACTCTGATTATGTGCTTCATAAGTTCAGCCAAGACTCGGAACGGTTTTCATAAAACAAAAGGTGTTTTAAGAGAATGGGAGGCTATTTCTTTGATTCTGTTTTTGACAAAAAAATCCAATAAAGTAAATGTTTCGTGAAGCTTCTTCGGTAACTTGTGTTCGTTAAAAAGCAATTGACCTGTTAAGCTTTCTCCTTCTATAAACCAATATGCAACCAATCCATTTTCGGCATTTTGGCATTCACGTGTTTTCCTCTGCTATATTTTCGCTTCTTCTTTGGTGTCTAGCTTGGTCCTATCAACCTTTAATTTTTAGTTTCTTGGATGTCTTCTTATCATCAAAACTGACCATTTTATTGCATTTAAAGACTATTTTTGGCGCAACTTGGCGTGAACCCAGAATTTAATGTATTTTTGATGCGTTTTGAGCTAATTTAAACGCCTGATATGTGTTCCAAAACCAAATTGGGCACAGACTACACTCTATCTGTAGTGGCTTACTTAAAAAGAGAGTCTCTGCATTTAGGTCTTACTGGGGAATGCTGTATACTTACTACGCGCTTTCAAAAATCGTCCGACGTAAGTCGATGGGGGTTGGAAAAATAAATCTTTTGCTATTTTTCCAGCTGCTAGAGAAGTCCCAGTAACAAGCTAAGGTAGCTCAAAGTTTTGGGCAAAATTCGCCCTCGGGCTGTAAGCTTTTGCCAACAAAGGAATAACGTGTCTCGGAGGTTGAGCTTGTTACTGTGACTTATTTAGCAGGTGGAGAAAATAGCATATATTTTTTCCATCCCCCATCGACCTACGTCGGCCGATTATAAAAGCGCGCGGTGAGTGTAGACCATTCCCTAGTTAGAAGTATTCAGTCGCTCGATTATTAAAAGGAATTACTGGAAACATTTAGTTTATTATAGTCGGCGGGCAAACGCTACAAGTCTAAATCCTCAAATTAAAACGCGCAAAATTGTTACACTCACAAATATAGATTAATTATTCCTGAACAACAAGTTAGATGTTGTGTTGTATACTTCATCATTGACTAGTCCGCGTTTTTGCGCGCCATTGCTCGGTAGCACTCTGATAAAATTTGCAGTTCGTAACGTATAACCTTGTATAAACCTCGGCCGCCGACTATATGTCTATTTTAATCCACTAACACATGCAATTTGTTTAATTCTAAATGATATGAGACGACAACTTCTATGAACTTCTGAACAACTTTTCAACAAAGTGTTAACAATTCTCTCTGGTCATTAAATAACAATTATCTCAAAATATACAGTAGGACAAGAATATAGTTGTGGGACGAAGCTAGCAGTGTAGCCGAGTTCCCAGATCTAATGGAAGACAGTCCCGATGGATCCAAGCAGTCCCGTCGCAGGAGCCATTCTCATACAAACTCTCAAGCCCACAAAGCAGAAGAACCATGAAGAATCCCACTACAGCCATAGCGTAAATAGAACCCAAATATACTCAATAAACATTGTTCTCACTAATCGTCTTCAATTAATATCATCAACCAGATCTTATAATTTACAAACAAAAGTATATACTTCTTAGTGGAACTCAGTGCAAATTGAGTTTAATGTTTCGAAATACAATTGGAATTCCATCTATTGGATATGCATCTGCTCACTTTGAAGTAGAGAAATTATTTCCCTCTCAAGCAGATATTCTAAACAAAACCTATATCACGAGTTTAGTAATTAATGGAAATGTCCATAATAGACCAGCTTTGAGTTTGCCTGAAATTTTCACTCAAACAAGGAAGTTGAAGTCGGAAAATGCTCCAGAACTACTTCATATTTGCGTTGCTGAGACCAAGGAACTGAAGAATTGCATAAACAAAAAAAGGAAAAAAAAGTGAACCTTTTTAATTTCACGAAGATGGGATCATTACATCTGCACTCTACTCTCAGGATGAATATATGGGATAAAAGTAATCTCGTCGTTTGTGCTAAACGCCGGAAGACATGCTTCCCCTTTAAAACTGCAATCATATTGTTTTCAATTTTGCAGATTTAGCTTCCGTGTATATATATAAATGAAATGCTATACAGCAAAATCTAATAGCTCTTAGCTTCTTTGTTCGATAGACATATCACTTCTGTAAAATTACCGTTCAACTCCATTTTGGCAATCATCGCAGGCCGTGGAGTGCGGGATCCCTTCCGAATCCCGCCTTTTTCAAAAAAGTGATCCCGCACACCTCTGATCGCAGATATGCTGAGTTTTGTTTAACTTTCGAATAGCTAAATAAAATATCTACATATTTTACACGCCCGCGGACACAGAGTAAGTGGACAGGGGATTTGGAGAATCGCTAGTTAGTGATGTTTCAGTCAATTTCAAGTCAACAAATGTGTTCCATGTTTAATATTTCGTGGAAAACTCCCAGATTTGTTTTTGGTGCTTGCCTTCTTGAGACTGCTGCCATAAACTCCCGTTTCTTATTTTGGAGGATTTTGGGTTTCTTACATTTGAATTTACTTTTTCTTTCTTCCAAGACAATAAAATTTAGTTCCTTTTACAACCAGGACTACAAGCGCCGTTTGTGCCAAACGCCGGAAGACATGATTCCCTTTCAAAAGTGCAATTTTACTCAGACTAAATTGTTCGAGGATTCAGAAATTAGATATTTATCTTCAGTTACTAGAGTTTGTTTCAATTTATAGTCGTTTGCCCTACAAGCTTCCAAATATGAAATGATTTTCACATATGAGTAAGGTAAATCTGATATTTTTTAAAGCAGAAAATATTTAATGTTTTCAATTTTGCAGATTTGGTTTCCTTGTATATGTTATATAAATCAAATGCTATACAGCAAATGTATTTATCCATGGCACCTGCAAACAGTACAAGTTATTTCTTAGTTCTCTTAGTTCGAATGCAGAGCATTTCCACTTATAACTCAAAAATAGCACAGCTATTGCATTTCATTTAAATTCATCAGATGTGAATGTACGTATACAAATATGTCACATTTCGTTTTTTTACAATGCTTATGAGTAACTTTTTCACCCTTTCAGATATGCGTAGAGCGAAATCGCATAATACATTTACATATTACGAGACCGCTTGGTTGTTGATCGGAAATGCATGTATTGGAATTATAATTGCTACCGTATTTCTTATAGTAAGTACTAGGGTAGATAATGTAGACTAAGCAAGCAACAGTGAAACTAATTATCATGGTTCTCAGTTTCTCTCGCTCCATAGTAAAGGTCCATCATTTACCTTACTGACAACAGACGGCTGACTGCACGGCCTAAACAGGCCCGGCCCAGCCTGGAGTTTCGAAAACTAGTCCGGGCCGGCTGGATAATCACCTCTGCTTGGGTGTATCAAGTCTTGTAAATCCGATTTTTCAAAACCGTCTGTGCTTGATAAAATTTATCCAAATCAATATTCCAGGGAACGCGGAACCTAGCTGGTTGGGGAGCTAACTTTGCCTATTGGATTCTGCGGGCTATTGCATTTTGCAGTCTTCTTATTACCGTACCGAACCTAGCAGGACTTCTTGTTTGCATTATCTCAACTTTACCTTTCCATCCTACCGATGTAAAACTATTCTGGTGGCGTGTAAGTTTTGTTTTAATTGGTAGTCAATGTACATTGTATACAAAAGGGAGATTTGCTATACCTTATGGTCACAATCTCCTACCGGAAAACACAAGTAAATAAAGTTGTAAAACGATACTCAGCCATTTTATTTGTTTTGGTTTTTCTGGAAATCAATAAATATTTCTATTTTCTATTTCGCAACATTTCACTTAAATATAGTATAATACAGTATTGGTTTTACTGAATTTATTATTCTTAATAGTCTTAATAGAAAAGTGAACTCTTTCAGTTTGTGGGTACCTCGGTTACTGTACCCTACTTTACAATAATATTATTGAACTTAGTGTTGACGTTACATCGTTTACTCGTAATAGTGTCGAAAACAGGGGTCTGTTTTGACTCAAATGAATACTTCGAATAGGTTCAATCAACAAGACAATAAACCTACTAA
>JAQGAV010003743.1:0-11748 GCA_034691345.1 Phasmarhabditis papillosa | reverse complement strand
CGATTCAAAGCGTTCTTCCAAGAGAAAAAGTGCCATTTCCGTTTTTGACGGAAATGGCCATTTTTTATATATAATAACACTTTGAATCGGTTTTTCCTATATTATTTCCATCAGCCACGGTTGTGACATAATTTATATTGCGGCCACTGGAGAACGCAGATGTCATATAAACACGAATGCCCCAATAGAAGGACCTTAATACACTTGTTATGTTTGACTAATAAATCAATATATTTTAACTGGATCCTTCTTGTAACATACCTGATTTCGACTACTTAGAAGATCCCGGAGTTGAATTCGAACATTTAGTGACTGAACTGGTTGAGGCGGTTGACTGGAATCATTGTGAGTTTGTCTCTCAGAAGGTTCACGACTAAAACATGATGTTGTATATCATAGAAGTACAGATAATATATACGTATATAAACACTTTACAATCATATAAATAAATAAACATCCATCACCTCAAGTTATCTGCAAAACTTTGCGTCATCGTGTGTGCGCGAACGACTACATTAGTAGAATGACTTCTGAATGAAAATATTATTTACATTTTATTATTTACACCTCACATTATTACTGATCCCTGTGTTTGAACAGTAATTCTTGCTCTTCGTCTTGAAGGTTCAAGCGGACTGACAGATCTAAAATAAAACAGTTTTTTCATTGTTCCAAAAAACAAATATAATACTCAATAAAAGAGGATAAGCTCTTGTTTTATTGCTTATTAAATTGTTCCTAACAATTACCTGAACTATATGAACTATATATAAAACGTACCCGTTAGACTCTATATTTTGAGTGGCAAGCTCAACTTCTGCATTAATTGCTGGTCTTCTGGAATAATTACCAAATTAATTATAAAGATAAAGATATTCAACCAACCTTCTTTTTCTAGAAGAATTACTGCCTGATGGTATTTCGGACATTTTCACACTAAAAATAAGAAACATTAATGTTTACTGAACATCATTTACAAATAATAATTATAAAGTAAGATTTGAAGAATCTATGAAATATGATGCCATTGGGAAGCATTCCCTTTAAAGGACTTTTAAGGTAATTCCGGTATTCCTGCAGGTGTATCGAAAAGCCGCGACGCGTCAGCCGCCGCTAGCGGTCTTTTAAAAGAACGTCTATAAATATATCTGGGGAAGACTAAAGCTCCTGGATCGGACAATTCGACAAACAATTGTACAAATGATGAATTGAATGATTTGTAGATCAAAATGTTGCAAATTTGAAATTGTGCTTCTATGACGCTCCATTGACCATTCGCAATTGTCTGGGCAGTCCTTTGACCAATCCTAAAATTTTCAACCGGCGAAAAACAAAATTTGCCTTTTTTTAGTATTTCAACTTTATTTCTTTAAATTTTATTATTTTTGTTCATTACTTTATGCTTTCAAGCCCATATTATCTCAGCCATGATTTACCGTGTCGCTAGCACTGTTGCTCGTCGACTTTATGGGAAAAATTCGAATTTATTTGCTTTCTCACTGTTGCGCATTTTTGTACGAGCATTAATTATATTACGTCATCACTTTCAGAATGGGTGATAAGAACGATGAGAAGAAGAAGCGGGTTATTCCTGCGCATGCGGCTGGGGATTCTGTTTCCATCCCGCCCGAGCTCCTCACTCGTCATCCTCTTCAGTCGCGATGGGCTCTTTGGTACCTGAAGGCCGATCGGCACAAGGAATGGGAAGATTGCCTCAAGGTAAATATCAAGTGTTCACCTGAATATTATATGTTCGTGTTTAGATGATATCGCTCTTCGATACTGTCGAAGATTTCTGGGCTCTATATAATCACATCCAGAGTGCCAGTGGCCTGAACTGGGGATCTGATTATTATCTCTTCAAAGAGGTAAAATTATTCCTGTTTTCTCTAATTAAATTTCTAATTTTAGGGGATAAAGCCAATGTGGGAAGACGAGCACAATATCAAAGGAGGTCGCTGGCTAGTTGTTGTCGACAAACAGGTTAGGATATTTAGTTATTTTCACAGTAACCCAAATATTTTAGCGTCGGGCGCAACTCTTGGATCACTACTGGATGGAGCTGCTGATTGCAATCATCGGAGAGCAATTCGAAGATCTCGGTGAATACATATGCGGTGCAGTCCTCAACGTCCGCCAAAAAGGAGACAAGGTGAGCATCTGGTCTTCAATTTCTATAATATTATCTCCCTAGGTTTCTGTATGGACTCGCAATGCACTCAAAGATGATGTCAATACAAGAATTGGGCAAATACTGAAGTCGAAGTTGGACATTCCTGATTCCGAACCTCTCAGGTTGGTGTTTGAATTTCATTACCGTGATTGTACGTAGCTTTAGATACGAAGTTCACAAGGACTCGTCTCATCGAACAGGATCAATGGTAAAGCCGAGGATTATACTTCCACTGAAGGCAGGCCATTCTGCAGGGATGTCGCCAGGCACATCTGGTACCAGCCACGGGGTGGCTCAAGATATTTGACCTAACTATGTATGTATTTAACTCGGGTACGTAGGGTATTGTCCTCGACCCAATCTTAGTTTGACAAATTGTTTTCTGTTTTTATCCTTTATTTTATTCGGGTATGTTTTGTTATTTATTTATTTTTATGTCATGCTCGAAATGAATTTTTCAAGTCATTGCCTTGTATTTTTTTGTGGTTGGTTAGCTTCTGTTATATATTTATGCAGTTTTATTATGTGTTATTGCTTATTTATTTGAATTTCAGGTAAAATGTCGTTGGATTTTGAGCCATTTGCTCTAGCTGAGGAAGACATAATGATGATGCTGGCTGCTAATGTGCACATCGGCAGTGGAAATGTCAACTTCCAGATGGAACAATACATCCATAATCGTCGCAAAGACGGTTTGTTTCGTTTCTCATGTCTTGTTAGCAATTTCTTTCAGGAGTTCATATTCTGAACTTAAAGAGCACTTGGGACAAGCTTCTTCTCGCTGCTCGTGCCATTGCAGCTGTGGAAAACCCAGCTGATGTAGTTGTCGTGACCGCTCGCCCTTATGCCCAAAGAGCACTTCTTAAATTTGCTGCTCATACGGGAGCCACTGCTATCTTCGGAAGATTCAGCCCTGGTTGTCTCACCAATCAGATCCAAAAGAATTTCAAGGAACCTAGACTTCTCGTTATTTCGGATCCCCAGCTCGATCATCAGGTATGCTCATACCATATTGATAAAGGTGCATTCTAACTCTTAGGCTGTTCGTGAAGCTTCCTATGTCAATGTCCCTGTGGTTTCTTTTGCGAACACCGAATCGCCAATGAAACTTATTGACATCGCAATTCCATGCAACAACAAGGTTAGCCATTCAGTCGTTCATCATTTAAAAATTGAGGTTTAGGGTTCCAAGTCCATTGGACTTATGTGGTGGATTCTTGCCCGTGAGGTACTTATTCTCCGTGGTAAGATTTCAAGCCGAACTAACTTCGTTCTCGATGGAAAGGATATCATGCCTGATTTGTACATCCACCGTGATCTAAAGGAAGTGGAGGGCCACGAAGTTGAAGCCGATATTCCTGCCACTGAGTACAATGCAGTGGCTGATGTAGCTCCCGTTGATTTCACTGCTGCTCCAGATGTTCAGGATTGGGCCGCTGAAACTGCCACATGGACTGGTACCAAGCCATCTGAAGGTCAGCAGGAATGGGGTGCACCAGCTGTGGTCTCTTGGTAATTCATTTTTAATAATTTCTCTAATGTTGTTACGAAGTTTGTCTTTTTTGTTACAAGATTCTGTTGTAAGACCATTTCAAATAAACATTTTTGTTGCATTCTAGTTTATTCATAATTTAGTTTTCTTTGGCAGTCGTTGTCGTTCTCTCAAGAAATGATAGTTGGTATTGTTCTTGATTTTCCTGTGATATGGGGGTTACTTTTCATCTTCTGTGATTAAATTCATTCGTCGATTCAGTTTTTTTCCTCAAATAGCTATTTTTTTGAAATCATAAGGTCACGGTATACGAGAACTAAACAGTACGGCTTGGAACCTACTCGTTGTCTTTAACAGCAGTTACTATTAATCTAGGGTAATATCTATAAGTAACTTCTGTGAATTAGGTTGTATGTAGCAAAAAAGGGGATCGTAGAGTGTGCTCAATCGTATGGTTTGTAAGAAAAGAACGGTAAAATCGTAACATTTGCCTTTACCCGTCAAACTGTAATTTTTCGTTTATTTGAACGGATTTTTCAATATATTTGGGCTGACAATTTTACGAAACGTATACCATACATTAGCTAGGTAGTTAGCGTAACTTTTATATGGAACCTCGGATACCTAATTTCAGAACAAGAACCCCAATTTATTTATTATTTTCCATATTTTAGGTTCAATTTGAACATGTGATGTCGAGTTGATCAGATTGAGATGTTTTACACGATATTCAAGAAGTAATTGTTCGAATTGGCTAAATGCATCATACAACTTACATAGTTCAGGATCTATTAATGTTAGCTGGTCTTATGGAGAAATACACAGCTTGTCTTAGGTATATTATTATTCATAAAAAATTTTTGAGACCATATTTAGTTGATTGAAATCTGCACTAACAACTGCTATTATTAGGATGTTACTTATTCCCCAAGGTTCCAAATCAAACTGAGAGTTTTCGCAGCATTAGGTGTCCTATATTTTCCTGGGAATTAAAAAATAGTGAGCTCACATTTGCTAGGAATAGTTCACATACCCTATTTTTAGTGCTCCTATATCGCCGGTTGTAATGAACTTCAACCAAAGGAGTACATTCATAAACGTCGAATCGAATAACAGAACAGTCTCACATGAAGAAGCTCTGTCGAACCTAGTCACATCCATTCTGACTGGATATCAGGTATATTATTTAATTCATTTGTTTTAATCAGTTAAATAGAATATCTATTTATTTCGATATACTGTATGATTAACTATTACAGGCCATTCCCCTTCGGGTCAAGATTGTTCTCGATCGCATTTCGGAGCTGTTAGGCCAATTTAAAATGGAGTTAATCCTGTTGAATGCTCAATGGACAAGAGCAGACTTCAATAGAGCGTATAAAAAAGAGGTTCGAACGGGACGATTTAAATAATGCGAACAAAGATTTTGTGAACTGGCTGACGGGAAACGATATTTCGCCGGTTTTTTCGACAAGTTACTTGTTTGCAATCATTCAGACCATAACTATCTAATAACATGAATTGTGCACGGCAATGACCTGCATTTGAATCCTTAACTTGTACTATTGCAGTTAGTTTTTATTTCAGGGCGGTGATATTCCTCTGAACACGTTTCGAGTAGTTTCCGAAGATGAGGCTCTGGATCGTCTTGCCGCATTAATTTCTTCGTCACCTCTGCTAAGCAACTTTTCCGTTCTATCATTCTGCAGACCAATCTTTCATGTCAGTCCAATAGCTAAAACAGGTTCCAGCTTTTTGTTAATCATAAATAATCAATAGTTTAGATGAACCGGTCCGGCCCGCATCTCCTATAAAGTTTCAATCTGCTCTGTCGCTTCCAGCTACTGTAGCTGCTTCTAATCAGCCGATTGTACAAAATGACTTCAGCGCCAGTCTACAGAGGATAAATGAAACAGTCATGACCATGGAAACTCCAGAAAAGAGAAGAGTTATGAAACAAGTCAAAGTGAAGGAAGAATACGCAAAAGAGAAGAAGACCCCTGCTGGTAAAATTGTAAGTTTGTTTTAGCTTAGGATGCACATATAATTCATTCAAACGAAGCGCAATGTGATGGTATCTGTCGTGCTATTAAAAATTGAATTAACAACCGGCGTTCAAATACGTTTTGTTTTCCCATTAGAAACTTACTATTAGCTTCTCTCCATATACACTCATACTTGCGGCCTAGGCTGTAGAATAAAGGTAAACACGAATTTTGATTATACGGACTATGCAGTGATATTCAATATTTGTATTGCTTTGTATTTAAACCAGCTGTTGCCTGTGAAGTCGTTCAAAAATGGATATAAACGATTGTTGCCCTAAGAGGCAATTTAAAAAGCTGTGAGCAAAACATAAGTAATATGAGACTCGGCAATGAAAGGTGCCGGTTGTTGTACTATCTCATTGTTGTAATATTCGTATTCTTATTCATACTCTTAATTAAGATTAAATTATTTTATTTTAGAGAACGAAAGTTCGTGTTGATTGTGATGAATGCGGGAAGAGTTTCAGTGACAAAGGCGGACTAAAAGTCCATAAAACAGCCCTTCACATAGGGGAACTGCATACTTGTACAGTACCTGGATGCGGAAGAAAGTTTAATAGCACTAGATCACGGTAAGTGAATAGTATTAGACAAAAGTAGAATATAGTAGTAATTAAAATATAGTAGAGGAATATAAGAGTGAATCAGTTATTAGGAGACTTTGCCACTTATTAAGGGTTGGATAATAGGCCACTTGAGATCACAGAAAATAACAAGTCCATTCTGACAAACGAGTCGGTGTAGTAGGTAGTAAGGAGTATTCCAATAGACAATAGAGTTTAAGTATTTGTCATAGTATTAAGTATAGTAGTTATAGGGACCTGTTATTTATATTACAAGTCTAACAGTTTTGTGCTCTTTCATACTTATGAATGCCAAAGTGCGCATTGTGTCCATTCATAAGCTCAACCTAATCGTTTTCCTAGCAACTATTGAGCTGAAGATTTGACATTTCCGAACTTTAAAATTGCCTTATGCAACTCTTAATAATCAATAATAAGACGCGTAACTCTTTGTTTAGAAACCGTCATTCAATTAATCCAAATCCTCGACTTCATATTCCAATGGACCAATCTATCAACAGTTTTAAGCAAATAAAAAAGGAACATGATGTGGTGGCAGAGGTAATTTAGATGTCCTAAATGAGCCATCAAAGAATCATATTAGACGTTAAATAATATACACAAAATAATTACTAGATACTTTATAGCCAGTATTTTCAGAGTCTTCGCCAACTTCCCACTTCTCCATTGACTGAGCTCGCAATGAATATCAAAACAGAAATTCCACAAGTGGAGGATGAACCAAGGGATATAAAACCACAACTGGGACTATTGAACGAACTAGTAGCCAGAGAAGAAGATGGAATACACATAGTGCAGCCAACCTTAGAGGAAAAGTAAGTTAAGAGGATTGTATATAATGAGAAGTCATGGCATAGAAAGCATGGGAATACCAGAGAACAGAACTGGGCCATTTTTAGAGGTTCTTGCATCATTTTTCTTACTTCCGGACAACTTTTTTGTATTTTCTCAATGGGAATAGATAGATCCTATTATGTCTATATAAATTACCGCTATTGTTGTTTGTAATACCTTTGATTATCGATTGAGGGCAGAAAATGTCTAAATTGCCAGTTCTGTTTTTGCCAGTTGTGTTCCGGAAGATGGATTCTTGGTATTATGATATGATATTGTCTAAGTATTTATTAGTGGCTATTATTTGAGCGTTTAATAACATAACGTGGCTTCTTCTAATTTACTCAAGGATTGATGGGGAAAAAAGCGAATAGTATCCCAAATACTGATTTACAAGAATTTCAAGAGCTTCAAGAAGAAGAATTTGTACATACGTATCAGGCGAATGTAACTCGTTAATTTTAAAGTGATTTATTCCGATTATCAATACAAGGCCGGCGGAATATTAACTCTTAAAAAATGCACGGCTCGCCAACTGAGACAGTGGTATTAAAGGACTATGTCCTAATTTTAAAATTCACGTTCAGTTTTTCTCTGGAATATTTTAACCAAATCATTCGAAAAAACCCAGTCGCACAGATTGAGCTATGGCCTTTCAAATGATATATAAATTAACATAAATTTCTTGGTTAAATAATCCAGGAATTGCGCCGCAAGGTTTCACTATTTGAATTTGCTATGTACCGGTGCCTTAGGACGCGGCGAGCCATGAAGGAATATTAGCGTTAAGGGTAATATCTCCGGCAGTAGCAGCTAAGGAACGTTTGGTTAAAAATACTTCCAGCTTCCTTTCCTTTGAATTTGCAGCTTATTCATTGATCCTGATATATTCAACTTACTTTATTCCCTTTCAGCTCATCGACTTCTCGTGTCTCGGACCCCGCTTCGCCCTTATCCAATGGTGATCTGCAGACCCTTCTTCTACAGCTTATGGACTCTGTTGGTCCAATTGACAGTATTTAGAAGCAATTGATTTGCTTTAAAACAGTCTGTTTCTAGAAATTAATAGTGTTTTTGTTAATTGTTTGTTTAACATCTGTGCTGTATTGTTTTTGAGTTAATAAATATTCATGAAGTGTTTTTACTTTTTTAGGTTGCAAAATCTTTAGATAACTAATCAGTAAGGGATTTCATCTTTAATTAATTTTCCTTAAAATAGTTAACAAAGTTAAATCTAAACTGTTTGGACCTTTTCTTTATCGAAACTGTCAATAAGTGTGTCAAGTCTTATTAGAGAGTAACAGTACATGCTATTGGCCCAAGTAGTATAGTGGTTTGTACTCCACGTTGTGGCCGTGGCGACACAGGTTCGATTCCTGTATTGGGCATTGCTTTTACTTTTTGGTCACGAACAAGATTCTGATATTAAATTACTTTCGGCGTATCTGCATTGACCGTTCATATTAACTGATGTCGGACGAATATAAGTAGAGTACCAAGATGGAACACATTCAAGAATCGCCCACAAAGATCATGTCCGCCTACTGAAAAAAAGCAGAAGGAACAGCGAAAACGAGCCCAGAAACATACAAAACTAGGCTATACGTTAAAATATCCACTTTTCTAACAGCGCACTAAAAGTTTCGGTCGGTTAGCTTATTCTTTCCTTATATTTTCTTATCAAGTAATTTTCTTTTTTTGTGAGCTCAGGTTCTTACTTTTTCATTTTAGGGTAGGCGTGTTATAGCCCAATAGGGGCATTCCCATAGTTAACCAGCGTACGCTCGGCGTACTCTGAACCGCACCCAAAAGATAGTATGTAAAGGCCCCAAACCACAATAGTGGACGAGTAGTTACTTATATTATTTTAACATGTAACTTAACCCTTGGTGAGAGGCTAGACCTCGTCGGGTAAAACCGCTCCTCGTATTGTATTGTAATTGAACAGTTATTTATTTATATGTATTTATTATTATGGTCTCACTCTCTCTCTAATAAATTAAAATCTAAACCAGTCTTTTCTTATTTCATGCGCATTCACTAAATATATATTATATGTAACCATTACGGTTAATATGTTATTATCACCACATTAGGGGCTCTGGCATATATTATATTACAACATAGTATATTAAATGTATTACAACACCAAAATACTTTCAAATACCTTTTGTACCCTGTAACATTCTTAATATTTTAACTGGAGCTGCTGCAGGGGCTGGTTTGTTAAATTGTGAACTCACCCCTTCTTTTCGTATTATAAAAACGTTTTATTGACTTCAAATCAAACTTTTAGGTTATTAAAATGGACTTTACAAAGATTGTCAAGGAATACACCTGGTATATTCAAGACGGCACCATTTTCACAGAGGATCTGCCAATAAAATGGTTAGAGACTTTCTTAAATTTTGCAAAGTCTTTAAAATAATTGCTTTCAAGTATAGTCTGTATCTAAAGTGCCTAGCTATTGAAAAAGAACTGAGGCTAAAAGTCAATAAATAAGATTGAAAAATTTAAAAGTTCACTTAAAAAAACTACCATCAAGGAATAGACTGTCTTTTCGTTCGTCCATTATCATAAAGTTCATTCAAATCTATATTTTGATTGCTTTTTAAACTCATATTGAGCCCGGGCCGGTCCGCAGGATGGTCCGGCTTCAAGGCATGTCGATCTTATCGACAATTAGAAGAAAAGATTGCGAAACGTAAAATTAATGTACTAATGTTATATTATTTATTACTTGTATATTACTTAGGCATTGTTCGTGCCTTCATAAAGAAGGTAATCAATACGAACTGAAGTTAATTCTATTGGATATCGATAGTGGAATTCGAAAAGATGATATGTTGCTATGGATTGACGTTCATGCGCCCTGCGGTGTACGTTTTTCTAATCGCAAAGTGCGCAGGCTCGAAGGAAGTCAGCTCAACCAGGGCTGCCGAAAAGCCGGCCCGGGCCGAGATTTTGAAGGGGCTTTTTGGACAGGTTGAACCCAGTGACGTCAGTTTTGGAGGCAAAAGGACTAATTCGAAGGCAAAATCACTTTGTTATAATAAGTAATATGGTGCAAGCTCTATGTTGTTAATATCAGCCCAGGCCGGACCGGGCCGGCTCGTGGGCAGTCCTGAGCTAGACCGCATGAAACAAAACTATACAATAACGAGATAAGTCCATAGCCCAACTTTTTCAAACCAAAAGTAACAAATATTCTTCTCAATATGCTGGATAACTTTTTGAATTCCAGAACAATAATTATCATATTCTGGGAAGACATGGGATTAGTACCAGTGATCTTAAGCCGGATATCACAATTAATATACAGGTTAAACCAGATCGCTTTAACAGAAGACTAACCATGACGTTTACGCTGTTTTTTCCGCAGCAAAGGTTAGTTGTACACCATTTGTAAGGTTTGCCAAACCCAGGAATAAGAATTTTAATGCCCGTGACGAGGCAGACTTTTTGGGAACGGCCCCGGAAAAGGCCAAAAAATTGAGAAACTGGCCGGCTTTTCCCCAGCCCTGGCCAACCCTCTTCTCAGAAAAAATGTGTAAATACATAAACATTTTCAGACCATTACGAGCACAGTTGTTTAGGAAACTCACGCTTGCTGGTTACGAATTCTCCGAGAAAAATCCCACAAATGATCAGATTGTAACTGTTGGAGAAAGGAAGTTCCACATTAACAAGGCGGTAGGTGATTATACTTTGTCTTATAGAATATCCGTTGAAATGGCAGTCGTTAAATTAAAGGAGGACAGACATCGAAAATTTAGTGATGAGTGAGACATTGGATTATATCAATCCGAATTATCGGAATTTAAATATTCAAACCGTTTTTTTTCTTCACCATTTCTTCATTTCTATATACTATAACAAACAAAAGACCTCAGAGCGCGATGGTATATAGTCGGATTCAAAAGTAAATAGAGCCAATTAAATATTTTAAAACTAACGCCCGGTTAAGGTTCTCTCGGCATATTCACCCGTACTGAACAATTTGTTCAACAATGAGAACTTTGAAGAAGCCAAGAAGGAAGAAATCGAGTTAAAGGAAATCGATGCTAATGAATTTGAAGTGTTCTTACAAGTAATGCATCCAACTAATGCAACTGTCAATGGTAAGCACCATGAACGTTGAGCATACTATAACTGTAGAGTTCGGCGCACCGGCACTGGCACGCTGAAGAAAAAGAGAATTCAATAATCTTTACCTATTGATGTTTTGGGATATTATTTATCAGAATATTCACCTAAATCAGTCAATTTTATTCAAGCTGTTTTATGCAGTATTACTCAGGACTAAGAAAATACCGGCCCGTTTCTCAAAATTTCGGCCCCGGACGTGCGGGCCCGTGAAATTCCCAGCCCTGGAGCCACCCATCTCTACAGCACTGATAGGGAAAAGGTCATATCTAAAACCAAATTTTTAAACACCCCGCCAAGCAATCGAACTTTGGTCAAACGATGGTTATCCACGGCGCGCCAGAGCGGTCAAACGAAATAAAGGGCTGCTCTTTTCACACAGCTCAACATTTTCTTACAAAAATCTCATCCGTCCTTATTTTATCAATGGAGCCCATCAGAAGCAGTAATTAATGCAAATTTCCCATTCAT
>JAQGAV010003742.1:0-11749 GCA_034691345.1 Phasmarhabditis papillosa | reverse complement strand
GTTTTGCTATTTTTTCCAGCTGCATAATAGGCCCCTATCGGCCTACATCGACCGATTTTTGAAATACCACCTTAAGTTGGAAACGTTCCCGTGTTAGAGAATTTATATACTATGTTTGCCGGATTTCTATTAGAGCATTAACAATAATATTTTGGAAAGCTATAGGCAATTCCAGGGGGGGGGGGGGGTAGAAATCTACTGGTGAGTAAATAAGTTGTTAAAAGGAGAATATAGTCAAACATTTTCAGAAATGCGCAACCGATAATATTCTTGCTCCTGGCTTTTACTCTGCATATTATGAGTACTACCTTACCGTTTGTATATATGGATACATAGATGACTGGAATAAACCACTTTGAGCAGACTGAATAAAGGCAACAACTACCGAAATTAAAATGGAGGAATTCATGTCTGGAAAGAGCAGGTGTTCGTTAGGCAAAGACAAAAGAACACTGTTGGGTTCCGATTATTTTTACTCGAATAAGTAGACAAAGAATGTTGGCTGAATATCTTCCGATTGGGCTATGATATTAAAATTATTGTTAAAAAGACGTTGAGTAGGATACCATGGATTCCGTATTTCTTGGGAGCATGTAGTTATTTCATAAAGAAAGTTACTTTACATTAGTAAGGACGTCTAGACCAGAAGGATTCTAATAATAAAGACAACCCGATGAAACAGATCGTTTTCAAAGGTTCATCACCGAAACAGAACGACCGTAACTGAGAATTTGAAAGAGTTTCACTTGTTAGATTGTGGAAAGTCTTTGTTCTGTGGTTTTTGTTTTTAATTGTGCGAACAAGTAATTTTAGTTGCATGTAAAGTAAAACCAATCCTTCTCTCTCGAGGCGGTCATTTTTAGACTATCAGAAAACCGTTGAACTTAGAACAGTAGGTCCTGGTTAGTTAAATACAAATATAGGACTGCAAACATTCTAGCCTGCTTATGCGGATATAGTATCGAAATATTGGCTTTCAGCCTATCAAGAACAATCAAAATATTTTGAAAATTATTGGTTTTAAAGCAGCCGTACAAAAGTTTAAGCTAATTTAACGGTAGATCAAATTAGAAAAATAGTTAGATTATGTGGACTGTTTAGTCAAAACAACGATTTCAGAATTCAGAACCAGGAAGAAACGACATTCGCTTTAAAATAGTGCTTTGAAACTAAAATGGGTGGAATCGAAGTTAAAAATACCGGTGCAGAAGATGGTTTCGGAAAACATACAAAAAACAACTTATATTGTTTATGACAGTGGATACGGGAATTATTTATAATTTTATCATATAAAATTCTTCTGAGTCATGCATGCACCACAATAACCCCACAGAATCAGAACGTTTGGAATAGAAGAATGACGATCTATTTAATATGAAGTTATTTCAATCATCATCACAAATTACAGTTTTCGAATGTTCGCACATTCATTCTTGTGGAATTATTGAAAACTATTGAACGAAATATGATCGGCAAGGTTTTGAAACTGTCTGTTCCTTCGAAAAGTTTTTTGTTGTTCATGAAAACAAAACGATAAACAGACTGGGTGGCCTGTTATTACCCTCAGAGTTACAAAAACAACAATGTCCTAGTTGAACGAACGTGATCACCGAGTCTAAGTGATAGCCCCCCATTTGATTTGCGTCGAATATCACAGTTCAAAGGTGCTTTAAGCCATCAGTTAAAGGCACGGTACACTCAAAATTTTATTCTCAGTTTTATTGTTCTATATTATTCAGACTGAAAAGTTATGAAAAATGATATAAATATCAAAAAATTTGAAGAAAAACGAATGCTTTTGGATCATGTTCAGTTTTTGGTATTCCCGGTCTACTTTACATGGGTTACTGTAGCCGAATTGAAAATAAAATTGCTGAATAACCTAGTTCCGTACAGAATTTTATATTTATCTCACGAGTACATACGTTTTGAGCCACGAAAATGGTAGAAATGTTTTTAGTTTTTTGAATTTGGCTGTAGTTTACGATTTCTGAGTTCATGCAAAGGGCGCAGGGGGTACCACTAACTTTGCTCAAAATTATCGAAAAAAAAAAATTGACGTTCGTATTTCAACTCAGAATCAGTAGCTCTGTCGATTCAAACAATAAAATTGAGATGTAAATTTTGAGTGGACCGTGCCTTTAACACCGCAAAAACAGATTTGCATATTGTCCTGTTAAGAGAGTAAGTACAAAAACTAAAATGAAACCAGGAAGTTATTTCTGTGAATATGTGCATTATTTTATCTAAAACGTTATACGTCTTCTAAAGTCTGAATTAAAGAAAGCATTCATCTACGGGGGGAATACCAAATAATTTACTTAATGGAAAAACTAATTGATCTAAGAAAATAAAGCTCAATAGTTAGTTGATCATGCATGGTTTTACAATTGTGTCATTATTATTCGCAAAACGGATGTGGGAAACATATTAGGCATTGATGAATGATACAGGAAAAGTGCTGAAAAAGTAAGAAGATAGTCAATTCGGATCTAAAGTTTCAAAAACCTTTTGTGTTTGTTCATTTTAGAGTTTTATTATTTTAAAAAAAGTTTTTAATTTCCTCTATCACTCGTATCATATTAATAGTATATTTCTGCGAGGCACGGTCTATGCCATTCATGCCGGAATCTTCTGATCAAGGATGGCTTCTTTCCAAAATTCCGTTTTCGGTTCCATAAAGATGGGACTTGTAAGCTGATAATTTCCCAACCTTCTGCAGCTTCGGGTATTCGAACCCACAGTCTCAGATCTTCGCGGTTTCAGAGACCGATGCTCTAACAACCAGGATACAGCACTTTGTTTACATTTATCATATTGAATGTTGAGCAGAACCTGTACTATAGAAGACTTTTGTAAATTTCCTAAATTTTCAGCAATTTTCAGCAATACTTGTCACTAATGCTTGGCCTAACTTACAGAGGTTTTTTACGATTATCAAATTCTTCATTTTTCTGAATTTTGATATATCTCGAGAGTCTCTTCTTCTATATGATCCGTAATTAATTTAGTATAAACTAGTTTCATAGAATTTTCCTAAAGATATTGATATTTTTTACTTTGTTTATAGTTCTGATATTTAACTCTTCGTGGGTGTTGTTGATTCAATGCGTGTAGCCATAAAATATTATACACATTTGTTACAATTCGTCGGAAATATCAGTCAAAATGTATGTCACACAGTCTAAACTTCATTTATTGGAATACCTTTCCATAAATTGTATTCAATTCGGGGAATTACTCTACATTCCACGCATATTAGCTTCAAAGTGCATTTCTTAAAGGCTCGCACCTGTCCTTTTAATGAGAGCAATAACTCGGATTTTTGTTATCTAAAGAATGTAATAATTGTATTTTACTAGACTAAAACTACTTTTACCCATGATATTGTCGCATTTCATTTAAATATCACACAAGAGACAGTTATTATGTTCATAATTATTTACAGGTTGGGTGAACACGTAGCAGCAAAAACAATATTCGCCGTACGCGAATAACATTTTAACAGACTTATTTAATTTAACAATTGTGTATTAACTACTATATAGTCTGTAATTTCATAAATTTTTGTTCTTTTATAACCTTTGTTCTTCATAAAAAATATCCCAATTGTTTCTATTTTCTCAAATGTGAAATTGTTTATATTTGGTTACTTTTAAACACAAGTTCGGTTTTATTGAAACTAGTGCTTCATAAGAGTGCCTCGTGTGTATATTAGGTAGGCATAACGCGGGGACATTCGACAATAATTCATTGTAAATATTTTTAGTATTATTGTTTTAAACGTATGTTTTCATTATTGTCTAGATAATAGTTAATAATTTGCGATTAGTATACCAACGACCGAATTGTTTTGCCTTTGCGCTCTTTGCCGCCTACAATTGTTCTATTTTCCAAAATATGAATTTCAATTTTCTCTTCAACCACTTATCAACAAAGAAATTGAATAACTTAATTTTGATAAAACATGTTTTTATAATACAGTTAATATAGTATTTAGCATACTTGACTATACTATTTATCTTCTCGGTGGCTACTTAATTACTAGCCTCACATAGTCAACTAAGCATAAATCTTCAATATTATTAAAGAAGAATTTTTTTCCGAAAGGAATACTCAAAATTTGTGAGCATTGAAGTATTGATAATTATTAGAAATTCCAAGTGCATAAAATAATTCGTAGATTCCATGAAAAGTGGGTGTTTCCTTTTTCTTTGACGTAGGCCTAGTGGTCTGTGCGTACCCAGACACGCGCCAATGCTAAATGTTGCCCTGCCGGCAACCAGATCAATAGCCGTTCAACTTTAGTTCAACAAAAATTAGTTTGTGCGATGTAGATTTTGACGAAGGAGTGCAGAAAAAGGTTGTAAAGAACTTCTGGAAATATACTATTTATTTTATACAGTTTTATTAGTTTTCTTCAACAATGGTATATTATATTCCTTTCTTAATTTTATATTTACTTAATAATCTTTTCCTTTTAATTGACTAGGGAATTAAACTTCAGATTGTTTTCAGGCACGAGTAGGTAATGCTGCGAAATGGTAGTACATCTCAGCGAAGGGGCAGCTACAAGGTATTTTATATAAACATAAGTTATTAATTTCCATGCAATCTCATTTTAATATTATTATAAATAACACATATTGATATATTGAAAAGCACCTGTATATTTTTGTATTAACTTTAGTTGCGGACCAATAAAGCAGCGCCTACATACGGGGAAGTCGATTCTGACTGGGAAGAAACCAACCACGAGGACTCCGATGAAGAAAACGACGAAGCAATTGCAGAACCTGTAGTCAGACTGAGTGAACGACGATCCCAGGTGAATCAGCAACTTGACCTGACATTAGGAAAATTATCATTTCTACTTATTTACAATTTTTGAAAGTTATTTTTTACCGTTTACCGTAAACTGTTTACTGTATTTTTTTATAACTTTTTACAAATTTACCGTATTCCGTAAACTTTTTATCAATGCGAGAACAACTTTATAAAGTAACAGAAGTAGTATATTAGAAACACTGAAGTATTGACAGTTCCCGAAAACCTATACAAAACGTTTTTGTTATTTCTCAAATCATTGAATTCGGACCATTACTCTTATATCATATCCTTCTATTTTATATTTTGTACATCTTGGTTTTTTTTGTTGACTATTCACTTAGCGCAAATCATAGTTTCTCAACGGGCAGTCCCCATTAACACTATATTTAGCATTCTCTCACGGAATTGAACATATTTAGATAAATACTGAAACAAGTTTTAGTTAAAAACTGTACTTCATTTCCGTGAACTTATTCACGTTCCGTAGCACAGTAATTTTCACTAACCACAAACTTATTTTGATTGAACAATCTCAAATATTACTGTTGCCATCTTGAGCTGCCATAGCAAAGTGCAAAAAAAACGATGTAATTTTTTTTTGAAGGAAAAAGAGATAATATCGTATAGTTTTATTAAACTTCCTTTAACCAAATTTAAACTCCATACTATTTAACTGAACACATGGCTAGTTTTTTCTTTAATCACATAGTCATTTTTTCAGCCCGCTCTACCTCAAACACATCAGAAGAAAGTTGCTAAAGGGACTGAAAAGTGCCTGAAGAGAAAGCACCGATCTACCGGAACCGATGGTGTCCAGGCTAAATTATTCACCGATAGTGAACCAAAGAACAAAAGATTACGCTTCCTCAAAGAATCTGAAAATGAGAACAGTCGTGAAGCCTCACAAGCGCCAAGCACTGCTTCAACCAACAAGTCCCGAACCTCTCTGACAGCAAAGCCGGCGAAAGCAGTCAATATTAAGGTAATATCAGTTCAAAATTAATGAAATACCATTTCACAGTGAGTTAAGAAACTAAGGGTATCATTGTTGAATTCAAGTTTTTATACTAAAGGTTTGAATGTCTTAACACAGCAGAATTAGCTAAAAGATAAAAAAAAAGGAAAATTAAAGAAATTGTGCTTTCAGGTAGACAAAAAAGCATTGTTCATTAAAGGAAGTGCTGAAGACTATAGAATGAAAATGTTTGGTAAGGTTAATTTTATGATTTATTAGTTACTCAAAGTGTTTAGCCACAATTCGAACCTATAAATTCCTGACACTCGATAAAACACCCGGCACAAGGCCTTTTTTACAGAGGAACTTATGGTGGATTGATTCGTACAAGGGAATGGTGAGTGAAATATTTTGTTTTCCTAGTAGACTGGGCACTTGTAAAACTGGTCAAAAGAGTCGTTCCCTATTTTGAAAACTATGAGCGTGTCGTCTATTTTCATAACGGTGTCGCGCCGGCTGGTTGAAAATGGAGTAGGCTCGGACCAATATGGAGAACCCTGGCTTAAAAACTGTATATTTTTTAGCCCCGTCCTTTGTACTACCTGGGTGAGAATGAACCGCCTAAGGTCTATCCTAGGTGTTTAAAGAAGACTAAGAAGCCTACACCTAACCCTCGTGTACAACGGCAGCATCTACATGACATTGTGTCCGCCATTCGTAATAAAAATAAAATTGCCAAAAAGGTTAGTCAACGCGTTTCTAAAACGAGAAAAAGGGTAAAATCATATACATAAAGACCAACAATGTCTTGCTTTCTTTCAATAGATCAATTCAGTTAAAAAAATCTTCAATTCGATTATTTTTGTAACTGCATATTTAGATTGATAAGAAACATGAAACCCTAGGATTCAAATTCTCTGTTGAAACGCTTAATCAGTACACCAAAATAGATGAACAAGCCCTGTACAACGATTCTGCTTTCAGAAGGTTTATGCTGAGTAAATCGAGAGTAAGTTTTAGCAATTTTAATAGACTGTTGGATATATTTACATTTTAATTAAAATGGAAATTCTATTGATTATGTCTAAAACACTATTTTCAGACACTTCCTGGAAAAAACCTACCGAATCGTAATGGAATCACCAAAGAATCCGACTTACCGTGTGCATCCAGCAGTAAAGAGTATTTTTCGGTGGTTCTGAGGTATCGCAGTGAAAACTACTAGATTATAGCAACTTTCCAGATCAATTACTGATAAGTTTATTCCTGGCGATTGTGAATCGAGGTTCAGCATGTGGTTGGTGCACCAACATGGGACGGAATTCCAGGAACCGGTACGTTACCTCACAAAATCTATTAGTATATATGCTCAACTTTTTGAAACTACTTTGTGTTTAGGTAAAACTGACAAATACAGTGCATTATTGTTATGTAAACAAGACAGTTGATATATTTGTTGATCTACCAAGAATAGCCATCCGGCCTTCGCTAAAGGTCCATCTGCTCATTTATGTACAAATAACTACAGATAACATGGAGAAAAACGGTAAGCACCAACTCTTTACAGATATGGGTTCACCTGGAAGCTTTCTTTAGTTTTGTTGTTGTTTGACAATTCTGGGAATAAAATTTTCACCAACTATGGTGTTCTTGATGTTAATTTAAAAGCAATGCAGTTTTATAAAGATATTATCAACCTATACTTTACAGGTCGAGCTTTTCGAAGAACAAATGATCGTATAAAAGACGAGACAAACACATTTGTGAATACTAAGAAGAAATGGGATGTAAGTATTTTAGTATTTATGATTATTTATTTTAGTCAATTAGTCAAATATATTTTATAAAACTATTATTTTTCAGCATTCGTACTACGCTACTCTGCAAGTCTTCGGTGGCAGTAATATGAAGACTCTATCGGATCGAAGCATTGCCTACCAGGAAACAAAAACATCTTTAGCTATGGTGTATGTTCCGAATTTGAACATTACTACCTTAACTTAGTTTACTAACTAGTTTCAACACTACTAAATACGAAACATTTATTTTTCAGAAATGCCGGTCTGATGACAATTCCTTATACCCACAAAGACTTTATCACAGAATTGAAAAGTACAATCAGAAAGCAAGACATAAATGCCTTTGTGAAAGTTGCTGTTGAACAATTCTCGAAAAAACCGGCCAGTAACGAAGTTAACCTCAACAATCTAGCCCTACCAGCTAAGAAATCTAAAACTATCGAATGCCAATCCAAAGATACAACGCAAGGTTTGTCAATATATTTAACATAATATTTGACAAACAATTCTAGCTAATTCATCTATGTTGGATATGAAGGACACCAAGTCGGTTTCACGAATCTTAGCCAGTCCAGGACTGGAACATCTGTTTGGAATGTTCCCGTCGTTCGAATCACCTTATATCAATGATAAAGAAATGATCAAAAACAGTGAGTTGAGAAAAAATAAATAAGTTGGAAAATTTATATAAGAAATAAAAGTTAGTCAAGTTTAAGCTTAACTAAATATTTTAGAGCAATCTAATTTTCTGCTTACCATAATCGAGACATATATTTTGGTTATTTTTAACAAATTTCCTGTAATTGACTGTTTCAGTATTCCGCGATCCCACCTTATTTGACGATAGAAAGAAGCGCTATACCATACAGTCTTGGTTCCCAATTGAGTTGCCGTCTAGCGTGCAGTACCGTATAATGGCAACCACGGTTGGTCCTGATGATACCAATAAGGAGTCAAATATACTTGAAGAAGATGGCAAGGTAAGAATCATATTATAATTTCTTTTAAAATCTAAAATGTACAATACTGTTTTGAGTGTAAACTATAAGTTTTACTTTAGCTGATCACGGTGGATGAAATAATCGATTTAGAAGACGGAAAACTTCAATTTTTATACCATACTGTAGCCGAAGAACCAGGGCGATGTATTATTTGTAACAGGTTTGTTTGACTTTGGGAATACAAATACTAGTTTCTAAATATATTATTCAAAATTAAATAAAACTATTTTATGTTCCTTTCCAATATTTATTTAATAAACTCCAATGTTTCCAGGAAGTTCGGCAATCTTTTTGAGTTAATGATGCACTACAACTCTAACTATCCAAGATTAGCCTTCTCTTTCAATATGAATAGGGTAGGTTAAGAAAACATAACAAACATAATTGTATTTTGAAATATTTCTTTTTATATAATCATATATATTACCTTTTGTGTTTAGTGTCACACAGAACAAGTAGCTACTGAAGTTCACATAGATGTGACCCTAAATCCCCATTTATTGGTTGAGAAGAAGTGTATTTATGCTCATGAACACTGGAAACTGTTTAATGAAGCACCAGTCTTTATGCTTTACCCGTAAGTTTTATATTAAGCAATGTGTATTTGATCACCACAGACAGAAGTCAGAGTCTAACTACCGAGGGCCGTTTTTTTCGAAAATCGGCCCGGGCCGACCTATTCCCAGGCTTCATCATAGATCATTAAAATAAAACTGTTGGCGCTTCAAGCTTATATACCTTAATTCAGACGCCAAGCGCAACTTCTAAAGATTTTCTTCCGAATGGATATGACCCTTTTCTGTCATGTAATGAAGAACTACGAACTGTTAGATCAGAATGATATACGGTGTGTCTATTTAGCAAATTCAAAGCATATTTCAATGTTTAGAACCAATAAAAACACTGATCGTCAGAGTGATGGTTTCGATAAGTTCGGTTTCGATGTTAGAGGAGTGCACCCGCGAACTTGCCCTCACCCTAGTTACAAAGTTCTCAAACAATATATCAATCACGTAAGTAATATACTTTCTTATGTAGATACTTGATATGTTGTAATGTATTATATTGATTACATTAAACATTTTCTAAATTTCCTTTTTAGCAAGTTATGGATTTTATCGATATTGATGAAGAAACTAAAAAGTACATGTGCTTATGGAATGAATTAACCCTCGTGTTAGGTCGATGCAATATCGAAGTGTGTGGTCCATACCAATTATACGTGAGTACTTGCCTTGTAAATGATGTTACAAAAAATGGGTGTTTCACACAGTTCTTTTGTTTTCAAAACGTAAAATTAAAAATCTAAATTTTAAACCTGCTGTTTATGTGTATACATAGACGATAGAAAGGAAATCCGATCCGTTTTTAAATTCTTAACAAATTTTATGCATCTATGCTAGAATTCATTGCTCAGATGGTCGTGAATTGACACATAGAACACACTTTGATTGTCCTTCCCTAAGTAAGTTCCCATTTCAGCGACTCTTCCTTGATGTATTCCTAAACCATATGAAAGAACACAACCAACTAGATCGTTTTGTTTCCCAGCTGACTGTTGCTGTAGAGAGAGGAAGTCTGTCCGCTTGCGATATGTACGATATTATCAAACGGTATAATATAACTTAGTATATCATTCTAAACAGTTGCTTAGTCTGGATAATCCCGAGTACAATCCTCTGGACGATGAAATGAGCTCATTGGTTCAAGCATTGCTTGTATATGGCAACAAGATGCATAGAAAGTATTGCATTGGTAAGCAGTTTTCATCTATACTTATGTTTAAAGTCTATTTTACATATAAATACGAACTTTGTGGTTGGCATAATCCTTTTAGCGTTATAAAGAGCAATTTTTCCTAAAACTATATGATTACAGTTGATAAAATTGCATCTTTTATAATAGAGTAATTTTCAGCAGTAGCAAATGCAAAAGGAGGTTCAGTACCCCGTCAGGGACAGGCTAATTTCCATTTCTGGCACAGAATCGACCCCACATCAATGCGAGAAGACGAGAAGAAAAAAGTAAGTTGTGTAACAGCTTGAGAGGATTACAACCATTTCATTTCATAATATTTCAGTTGTTCTCTTAAATAATTTTCTACTTTAGTTCGTTCGATATTTATACAATCATACTGCAGCCGTGTATCGTACCGATCCGAGAAGGCTTTACACTACAGATATTTACAAGGTTGGTCGAACAAAAAAGCAGATTCACATTGTTTATAGTGAAAATAAATAAAGTATATATGTCTGTCTCAAACCAGAGCGGGCGCGCAAAACTAATTGAATTAAAATATTAAAATATTAGAAAAAAAATTGAATAAGATAATTATCATTTTATTTTCAGATGGTGTTCCGCGGTGAGATTCCTTCGATATTCGAGACTTTGTGTAACACTGTCGATTGTTGATTCAGCCATTTTAACAAATCTCAATGTAGAATATTACTCATATTTAAGCTTTCATTGTTCTTTCAGTATCTCTACCAAAACATTTCTTTCTCTTAACGTTCAAACCTCAATATTTTAGGAATTTTCAATTTTTATAGGCTTTAAAATATCAATTACCAACTTCATTTGATAGGTCTTTCATTAAATGTTACGTTGCTCATTAGTAATAATCGATTTATTATTTATTTCTTAATAATTCTATTTTAGGCCAAGTTTGTTTTTATTTAACGCTTTGTTTGTCCATTTATATTTATTTTATTCTGGTGTAAGTACTCGGTTCAATTTATCACGAAGAAATTGTACAAATCTGCCATAAAAGCTTATTGTATCTGATTTTTAATTAATTAATTAATTAATATTATTATTATTATTATTGTTGTTATGACCCATTCTTTCTTTTAATAAAACATGCTTCTTTCCATTGTAGAGTTTAATCATTTAATTTACAAGCTACTAATATATATATTCACAACACAAACATACACCCGTGTATTAATAAGCAGATATAAACGAAGAACTCAAATTATCAGTTAGTATTCTTGGTTGATTCGGCGGGAGGTGTTTCGATCGTTCCATTTGAGCCATATGGCTCTTAAAACTGCTGGAATAGTTGTTTTGCTTTTAGTCGACGGATGAATCGTTTACAGGGATGTACGGTAGAATTTAGAAGGAGCGCGGAAATCAAAAGAAAATGTACAAGAAACCAACAACAT
>JAQGAV010003741.1:0-11752 GCA_034691345.1 Phasmarhabditis papillosa | reverse complement strand
TGCAACGAGACTCTTTCAATTGTTGCGTTTTTGTAAATAATGACTGGCAGGCAGTGCAATTATAACGAGTTCTTGGCTGTTCTAACTACTCCTCGAAAATTGTGTTGGGTAAAAAATACAAGGAGTGTATTTTACAATAGTTTCAAAATCATTTTTGCATTTAAAATATTATTTTAACCATAAAACTAGGCGTTAGGTAAGAGGTGGTGAGAAACATTGGTACTGGTTTAGTGTAAAACAAAATGTTTCAATTTATCTTACAATGGAGGCAATCATTATATAGCAATTGTCCTTTAGTCAACTGAGGTTTTATTGTGGATAGAAAAGAGAAAATTAAACATTCTATTCAATCAAGAACGCAATACTGCTCGCATCAAAAATTGTTCAATAACAAGCTAACATATCAGTAGTGGAAACCAAATTTTAGAGACTCTTTTTTTAGTCTTCAGAAGTATATTACCTAGTGGAACGATTATGTTCCTTTTTTGATTATACAACATGGTACACCGAGAAACAACTACTCTTCTCTTTTGTTACCTACTTTTTGGTTGTTGGTAACATTTTCCTTTGTAATATGCGCGTTAGGTGTAATTACTCGCAAACAATACGACCTATATCTGCCCCGAAGCGGCTAAATTTAGTGTCAACAGGACTGAAAGAATTGATGAAACACAGAAAATAAGTAAATATTGCTTACAGAAAGTTGGTGAACAACAGTTATAAATAGCAATTCTGAAGATATATTCTTGTAGTAAAGTATTCTAAAATGATTGTTGTAAGTGTTACTCGTATATTTTGTACTTGGAAGAGAAAATGCGCTGGAACTAAGTAAACCTAAACTCGATATTGTTTCGTTAAGTGCTTAAACATTTAATTTTTAGGAAATTCCAAAAATTTATAAAAAACTGCGAGTTTCATATGTAAACGAGAAGATGTAAGATTGTTAATAAGGAGGAGTGTTGCAATTTCTTATCTGAGTAAGGCAGTGCGAAAGCAAGTTTGCAATCTGTTCATACCTCGCGCGTAAAATTCCAGAAGACAAGGTTAAAAATGACTAATGACTCAGCATACACGGCCATAATATTTGTGAATCTGACTATATTTGAAACTATAAAGATTAGATAGTACTAATGGCGATTGAAGCAATTTCGATCTGAGCATAAGTTAGAACTTCCAATATATCTGAGGTAAGAAATTCTTGTAAGCGTAAGTAATCAAGCGTTATAGAGTAATTAGACAAGAAACAATTATGAATATAACATATCTTACCTGGCACATCCGAGCACATTGCCTTAGAACCACTAGCTGTACATATCTGACCTTGCTTGCATACGATTTTCTGAAAATGTTTCTATAAGAATTATTATTGAACTCGATGAAGAATAACTGATTCAATCAAGGTTGTTGCATCAAACTATTCTACTATTCTAATTTGTTTTATAATAATGGTAATTTCAGTTAGTTTTCTATATTAGGTAACGTAGTTAAGACCTTATAATGAAAAACTTATAGAACATTCCAAAAATAAATTTGTAAAAGAAAATTGTTGGGTGGAAAAATTCCGTTTCGCCCCCAAGGCCTAGACGAAATAGTTCCTGACCAGTGGTGGGGCTCATCAGTAGGATGCCACTGGCCAAGTATTATTATATGTATCTTAACCATGATACACTATGAAAGATCCCGCCGTGTCAGGCACAGGCATCCTTAGACACCAGCCATCGAGACGGGCAGACATTGTGTGCATCAAAGTCGAGACACACCCGAATTATTAAAATAAAAATAAAAATAAAAAATTGTAAAAGCTGTTGAGTGGAAGATCCCGCCGTGTCAGGCACAGGTGTCATTAGACACCAGCCATCGAGACGGGCAAACACTATTGACAGCTAATTGAGAGTTAGTTATCATCGAGGACTACCTGCGATGCAGCGTATTTCGGATGGGAAAGGTAACTGGGCGAGAGACCATTGTTTACTGTGTTATCAGAGAGAGGGAAAAGCAAAAGTTTTTGGGAGGAGTTTATCGATTAGATTTAATTAAAGCATGCATTATCTGTTTGTCTTGAAGTTATAAGGTGTACCCAGGTTTGGCCAGGCCAGTGGCCGCAGTATAGAAACGCCCAGATGAGTGCCCGGGCAGATTTTGGCTGCCCGAGCAGTTGCGAATTGTTGCCCGGGTACCCACCCGGGCGTTTCTATACTACGGCCACAGGCCCAGCCCGCTGACATATTTTATGTGGGTGAAACCTGTCAGACAAATTCTTACCTGACACGGCGACGGTGCACAACTGCAACTGCACCTTCCCGTCAGATCTCTAATATATCCATGATCACATTGTAATTGGCAACCGGCTGGTTGATAGGCGCAAATTTGTTGTGACCAAACAAAGTTATAGCAGAATATAAGTAATAATATAGTTAAATACAGTCGGTTCATCGCTGTAGCATTTAAAATATTTTGCTAGTATAAGTTAACTGCTCTTTGTAAACAGAGAAGTCGTTCTGGCAACTTTTCGATCGAATCTGAAAAGGAATTGTTTCAGTTTATTATAGATACAATAAGAAGTGTACTAACAAGTGATTTTCTAATACACAATTTTCTAATTGTGTACTAATTAAAAAACAATAAGTGTAGTTTCTCAGAACTTTTATATGAATAATGCTATAAAGTAATCAAGCTAGAATATCGATTATATTCATTAACTAACAAAAATAGCTTTGTATTAGGATTACCTTGTTATTGAGTAGCTATAATTGTTATTGTTGAGTGTCGGTCACTCGTTTTATGGGCGGGGCGTACTGTACTTGGCCGTTTGCGGCTGTCTGACAGGTAGGCAAATTAAGTAAAGAGGAAACAAATACAGTTCAAGTGATCTGACATATATCAATTAGCTACCCACTAATCAACATAGAAAAGATTAGATGGAAGAGGACGATGACGAAATATGGTATTTATGGAGAAAAGTGGGAATTTTTATAAAATATTTAATAATATTACTAATTCTTGTTATTTATCACATACTGAGATTACTGTAGAACAAAAATACTTGATATTGAAAGTGATATTGAAAATTGATTTAGGGAGATATGTTCCAGAGGAAAACAAATTGCAGGTTTTCTAGAGAAACGACGAAATGTAATGGCAAAACATTTACAAGAAGTCAATATTTCAAAATCAGGAAAGATATAAAAAGGTTGCTTTAGTATGTTGTTGTTAATTCCGTATATCAATGTATATCACATGAAGCGTGTTCTTGTTATTCTTTCCATCTCTGGGGAAGCTAGAAGTCGGAATCACAATAGAACATTCAAGCATACATTCCACGGTTGCTCAATCCTTATCAATCTTTAGTATGTATGATCACAGATTTATTCTTAAGTGAAGAATCAGTTACTAATAGCGTACACTTCTCATTGTATCACCTGAAATAGTTCTCTACAACTGCTTGTGAGTACAATGCGTACATTCTACTCTTCGATGTCTATTCCTACGATACCGATCCCTCTGTTTCTAACTAAACAAAAATCAAGAAGACTCATAATTCAGCTATTTTTGAATAAAATAGGTTTTAAAGTAAAGTATTGATATATATAAATATATCTATAAAACTATTTTATATCAACGACACTGCATAGGTTTCAGCCGGATGTCATTGTTTAATTTATCGTTTTTGTCTCAACTTTTCCATAAATGATAAAACAATTCCTACCCCCATAAAAATTGAGTTCAAAAAGCTTTCCTAGATTTCATGTGAGTTTCATTTCTAGGTGGTTATTAGCAACGGAAATTATCATCACGAGTTTAGCACTGCAATGTAACTCTAGTATTCTAGCATGTAATTAAAGGTGATGACAAATCCCTAAGGTAGGTTGTTTACACTTAAACTCTAATATCGCTATGATACAATTCAGTTAGAATATAGTTCGATATGAATTGGCTCTCACAAGGTAGGTTTTATACAAATTTTGGAGAAATTCAATGAATTAGTAGACCGGAAAGATAATTCAGAAACTTTGCAACTGACTTAACGTTTCTAGCTAATGTCTATATTGTCTAAGTCGTTGTGATAACCTATGCAAGCCCGTTTTCCAAGTATAATGTTCGACGAAAGTATCTGTACTGTTTTTAGAACCTTTCCTGACTGATATGTTGAAAATGCCTCAGTTCAATTATCCAATGGAGGCCATTTATCGGAATATGCTACTCAGCAACCAGAGGTTAGTGTATAAAACACAATAATTCACTATATAACTGAATGCAAACTACAAAAAATGGATAGAACCAACTTTCCTCCAAACAAAACAAAACTGAAAATGCTCTATTTTCTAAAAAAGTTAAATAATGTGCACTCTTTAGCAACAAAAATAGTAACTTCATTTTCCGAATTCTGCAGTGAGACGTAAACAATTCATATAAATGAATGAAGCAGAAAAAAGTGTTTGTCTTAAATTTCTGAATGAATATTGAAATTTTCCAAGTTCACAATATTATAGCAGAAGTCAGCCTCCACTGCCATGGATGACATTTCCGAACATCGAAACTGGCATGGGACCTGCATCTGGGGAAGCTCGTCACAATCAAACAATGCCTTTGCTTGATAGGGTATAAAACAATGATACCTATGAGTTTTAAAGTTACAATTCTTTAGGATAATCTTTCTCATGTGATTCATAGACCTGTTCCAATATACGGTACAGCGTCAGCACCAGAATATTCGCAAACAGATAATGTCGCAGTGGTCAGTTTTTACAGCTTTGGTTTCAGTTTTTGTTTTCATCGAATAGCTGAAAAACCTAAACTCAAATCTATTTCTAGAACTAAACCCCACTTTCAAAAAAAGAATCAATTACACCAAATACTAATGAAAAGAAGCTGAGTCTAGAACTTTCTGATACATATATAATTTCATATGTTTTTTAGCCAATCACTCCACCTCCGATCTTAACACCCGTTGCACCAAATTCGAATTGGACTGATCTTTTTCCGAAGCTGCACCCCAAAGTGGTTAGTTATGAATGTTATCGTACTAGTTATTATTTACAGTCCAATGCAACTGCGGTGGATTCAAAAGAACCATTTTCCGGGAAAAGATTGGCTGAGGTATGTTACTAAGAGTAGTTTACTGCTCTGTTAAAAGGGATGAATTACCTAGTTTGATGACGTCATGTCAAACCTACTATGAAAACTCAATTTTTCCAAACTGTTGAAAAAGAAGTCAAAGTCAGCTAGTTTGAACTGATATAATCCAATATCTAACACTTTTAATAAAGGTTTGATATCTGGGCTCTTCAAAAATGAGCACCTTGATGTTAAAGCATACCAAAAACAAAACAAAATGAAAGAAACAAATTACCAGCTCTGCATTATTTAGGTTGAAATTTCTACAGAAGACTCGGATCTAACAGGGCGTCTTGACCAGTCGGCTGATGTTTCTGGATGGAAGTTTGAGCGTCCTTTCTGGAAATACCCGGAACTTATTACTCTGGCCCTACTAAATGCACCTGGAGGCACGGCAACCATGAAATGGATCTGGTACTTTACCATGTAAGTTCACCGAAAATTATGTTAATTTTTACTAAACATATATTACTTACAATCAATAAAGTTTGTTAACCAAACTCTAAATAAACTATGTGCGTCATATTTGGCTCTATTTGGAGTATTTTATGCACACTTTGTACACCAAATACACAAAGATAACTCAAAGGAATAGGAACACACTATTAAACAAAACAAGTTTATTATAATATAATAACCACAAACAAACAACCACACTATGAAAAGCAACTTTAAACTTATCTCAAACACAATAACAATTAGGCTAAAGGGTAAAATTGATGATAACCAAACGGCCGGTCTGCACTGTTTAACGACAGAGCGCAAGAACAATTGGAGCGCCCATTGCTATAACCTAGTACATTTTTTTTTTCTGAAATGATCCTAAACTTACTGCTTTTTAATGAAAGCTTTACTGTATTCTAAAAACCCTGCTTCAGATATCATTTCCCTTTATTGAAAAATATGAAGCACAACGCTGGATGTTGGCGTATCAAGAAGCATCTTCACGAAAAATCGAATATGTTTGTGCACCTTGGGGTAAGGAATATTTTTTTTTTCGAAAAATTGCGGTGTTGCTTTTAGGATAATTACTACCGTTTAGTCAACCGCGATGCCTCCTTAACCTATATCAACGATTGTATAAAGAAATGCAAATCTGACCCAAAACTCGGATTTCGAAACCCAGGTACTTCTTACAGAAAAAACTGTGATAAGAGTGGAACCGTATTCCAACCATTTAATGATAATTCAAAATCATTATCAATTGAAAATCACAACGAAAACTGAAAATATACGTTCTTTAACTGGGCGCTTTTTCTGGTTTTTCCTGGTTCGAGCACTCCTACTGAATTGGGAGAATTGTATAAGATCTCATAATGAATGATGAAACTTCAGATAAATTTGATGCTCTGGTAACAGGCACTCTCTTTTCAAGAAACGAAGAAACTACATCACCAAGCAACAGGTCTGAAAGACAAAGAGTTATACGACCCACACCTCTTAAATTCAGTATAGATTCGGTGCGTTAACAACAAACTCATGGAAAGTGACACTAACAGTGGTGGAAAATTAAAAATCACATCCAAGTATATTTACAACTTATAATAATAATTTATTTTCAGTATCGCTTTTATCATAAGATAGGTTTTCTCCTTCAGCGCTGGGCAACCATTTTCTTCCATAGCACTTATGTTAAAGAACAACTAATTAAAAATGTATTACTCTGCTTTATCTGTGTTTTGCGGATTATTCACAATTGTTTTATAACTCTCACCAATAGTATAAATAGCCGTTCCAAACTTCGCCATTTTGGGAAAACGGCTCACCAATTCTTGGCAGGTTGCACGGATGGAGAATTGCTTAATTACTCACATGCAAGCATCAGAGGATATCATAAATAAAATTAGCACAACTCCATGATTTTAGATTATGTCTTCTCCAAACAACAAAGAAGAAGCAGGACCATCGAGCATAGCCGACAATCCCGGACACAAAGTAATCATTTTGCACGAATTCGTACACAATGGTGGTAGTACTACCTACGGATGATTCTGAGGGAATTCCCAATCTCAATTCGCCTTTTAGTCAGCGAAAAATTGAGTGGTTTATCTTGGATTATGGTTGAATATAACACCTCGGGTTTTGTCTTTCAACATTTTCAGGCATCGGTTAAATGTCCTTCAACGCCACCGACGACACCAATTTTCTTCTCTGATATGTATAACTCACCACATATCTACCCGAACCTTCAAATTGTTGAAGATAGTGACATTGAAGTCGTATTCGACAGTACCCAGGTAAATGATAATGTGGAAAATCAGGGAATTTCGGAAAGATCTCAAACTTGTATTTTACAGATTACGTATACTCTTAAAAAAATGTTTTATTCCGTTTTTACCACCAAGGCTTTTCTATACTACGGCTATACTGGATGTATGACGGAGCGCTTGGCATTTCTTTCAAATCAAAACACTTTCACAGGGGAGTAATTGAACCCAAAGCCTGTCATCCTCACGGATTTGATGACCGACTCACTCACCATTAGGCTATGTAATTCTGATATATGTAGACGTAACACCGGGCATTGGCAATTTACTGTTAAGGTGGATAACTGAAATTGAATAAATCATCCCTTTTTCAAAAGTATTCAATCAAGTTTCAAAGTATATTTAGTCAGAGTGCAAGATTGTTCTGAGACTTTGGAAGTAACTGAATGTGATAACTTTTAAAGAAAGCAATATCTTTTTATATTACAGGGTGTCTGCCGAGCTTGAGATGTTTGTAATAGTTTGCTTATTTGGCTTTAAACATGTTTCTCTCTACAAGTTGTTAAATTATCTAATAAAACACTGCGAATTCACATTATTTTGAAGTTATATAACACTTTGTAAAGAATGATCGATGTTTATAAATGTGTAATATGTTTTCGTTGATAACCTAACAATAGGTCTTTCGAACATTATCTGCTGGATAATTCTGAGGCCTGTATGTGAACAGAACAAGGCCGTTAGAAGGCTTCACCTAGATGTACCAAAACTCAGTGTTATGCAAATATTCAAATATAACTTTGAAAAAAACTATAGCAGTAAAACGTAAACCGATATAGCGTTTACCTTGAAAAAATTCTTCGTTATACCGTGCAGAAAATGATTTCCAGTTTACCGGTATACTACTGAAACGGTATAATTTTTATATATGGTTCACAGGAAATGTTTATTGTAGGTTTGGAAATATATAACTTACTGTTCAGTTTTTGAAAATCTTACCGATTGCCTATCGTATTTATGTATAGCTTTCTCACAACAATTCCATAATTGGCTGTAGTTTTCTTCGCAAATTCAATACAGATCCTGTCTTCGATGAATGTTTCATAACTTCGCGAACGACCCATTCAACTTTCATCATCCAATTGTTTTCAATAATAAGATTGATACATATGATGCAAGTAGAATAGAAAGAAGATTACTGGTACCGCTCATACTTTTGGCAACCTTCTTATTATCCAAAAGTGATTACCAGGCTAAAGTGCGGGTTCATTTTGAATAGCTCGCTACGGAAGCAAGCGTATGTGCCAAAGGTTTCTACATGTTGATTCAGAACGGCAATTTTCACGCCCAGATTTACCCACTTGGTATTTGTTCTGTTAAACCACATTTCACGCCGTTTTCCTATCGGAAAGTGCTTTCGGGAACTTTTTTATTTTAAAGATCCTGTATTTTAAGGCTACTAGATAATACAATATACAGTTTATTAAATTATTAAATAGTATATGTTGTAGATCGAGGTTGTGATGCACTTGCTGGACTTATCGATATAATTGACGTTTTCTTTTGCTTCTTACAAGTTCTGCATAAAATTAACGATTTTATAGTGCTCCATTGCTCGAGATAGGCAGCGCGGTATTCTCGAGACCTCCATAGCAGGATATAAAAATTTTGCGAATAACAAAAGCTGAGAAAGATTGTCTGTGGGAAAATCCGTTGTATTACCTAGTACCATTCGAACACGAGAGAATTCCATTAGGGTAGGTTTCACATCAGCATTTTCATATTAAACTTGTAACTATTCTGGCAGATTCCGTAGTTCCCAACAACTTTCAAGTTGGAACTTGTCAATCGGTGGGGATGGGAATCATTGACATAGTTTTTTTCTCAATCAATTGTTCAAGTTTCCTCTTAGTTTTTGTCATTTTCTGTCAAGACTTGTCAAAATATCAGGGTAAACCCCCTATAGGACTATAGTGCTGCAACGATGGACCTTGTATAGAATGAAAGATGTCTTCTTTGAATTTCTTCAGAGTTATATTGCAGTTTTGGATGGAAATCTGTCAATGCGGCAGATTAACCACAAATGACGCGTGAAATTTAGGTTTTAGAACTGACTATAATTGGGACATCTTACATAATTTTGTTGTTATGAGCCCAAGAATCAGATTCTTTTTGTTCATGGAGATTCTTGACCAATCGTTAAAAAGCCGACCATCCAACCTATTTATCTTATTGTATTTCGAAAAGCTGACCATCACATTTTATTTGCTTTTTAAGTTTGATGGGGTCGTTATATATATTTACAAGTTGTTCGTGAACGGACGCGCGTTGGGCTCGGGTCCGGCCGGATGGATGGCATGCTAAAAAGTATACTATCTTTTCTGAGGATGCAACATTTACATACAGTCCGATTTAAAACTAGACTGCAAGCGTCGTTTCAAAGTGCAATTTTACTCGGGAAAAATTGATGTTTCCCTTATAAAGCCTGTTATAGCGGCACGTTAACTACAAACGGCGCTAGCAGTCTAGGTTTTGAAACGGACTATACTTTTTGTCAATAAATAAACATTTCTAATTTCATTTCATTTTTGAAGCACAACCCCACTAACCATGCTGCTTACTACCCTCAGTTTCGTGTCTTCATCAGTAGGGATCCAATTTATCACAAGGGTGGTCCCCTGGCCCACAAAATAAGTTAATATAAAGAATAGTAATAGAATAGCTGTGTATCGCAAGACTTTTCGTTGATACATCTTCTGTCCTGCACCTTAAATATAGTAACGAAATCTGTTATGTTTAATTTTTTGGATAGCTGGAATATTCCTCTTTATTCTGTTACGAAAAAAGGAACCTGTGAAACTGCAAACATAAGGAGTGGGAAAAAGGCGACCCATGCTCTTTAGGTGAAGAAGCATATTCTACGTTTGAAGGAACAATGTAAAGATAAATTCTGGCAAACATCAGTAAAAAAGAAATTCAGTTTGGAACGTTCAAGGAGTGAAACTATAGTTTGAATAAGAAAATCTACCCATAGTTCTGCTCCCATGTAGTCTGTAATAGACAATAGTAACAAAGTATAAAATTAAAGTTGTAGTATTGATTACCATATTAAACAAAGCAAACTTAAATCGAGTTGGTCTGATGAATGCTAGAATAATATAGTACGCAATAGTCAAATGGTAAGAAGCTTTGTCGCGTAAGCAATTGGTTGGTAGTTCAAAGTCGCTCACGGTCAACTTTGTTTGCAAAAATACTATTGTCAGCAACAACTTACAAGCTGATGGATTGCAAATATAAAGAACTTTTTCATTTTTCGTCGAACCATCCTTGATATATAAATAGAATACAAAATAATGTAGGGGGTACTGTAAGTAGAAATGTCCCAACCAAAAATTCTTCGAATGAAAGCTTGTAGTATCTAAAAGAAATACTATTCCCTTAAAAACTTGTTGAATACATCACATTTCCTCTGGAACAACACTACGGCTTCCTGGGAAACATTTACATGATTATTTATACAGTACTAATTTCAAGATGTTGTTTTTTGAGCCCGGCCCGCTGGTCTGTATTTATATGTGCGGTGCACCGTTTTACCAAACAAAACTTTCAAAAAACTTTTTACTTGTGCTTCTATTAGCCGGTTTACTTTAAAAACCGTACTGTTCGCCCACCCTATATAGCATCCCTTGAGACCTACCTGACTGGAAATATAATCATTATAAAAAGATCTAATGCAATAAGGCAAGTTATAAAAACTTGTATGTTACTAAATAATGTAAAATGCATTACAAAAGGGTAACACTCAGCTCTAGTAATCCGACCATATAATATCATTAATAAATAGTTAACATAGATAGATAGTAGACATATTGTATGAAGCACTGCATTTATGGCTACTAGAACACCTGAAATTTGGATTTTATGAATGCTTTAACCCTGAACATTTCTCCGACGACAATAACTCTATGGCAGTTTTTTAAATGTACAATATAACCTGAAAATCAGCTCATTGTTCTTTAGTTTTGATATTTGCTATTGAGCATTCAACATTAGAATGGCGACAAAAGATTTAAAATGTAACAAAATGTAAAAATTTAGCAATCTCGTTTTCAGAAAATAGCTGCTTACCTGACTTTGTTCTAAGTTCTTGTTTTCTTACATACATCAACATAAGATGAAGGTTACCATAAATACCAAAAAGTGAGAGAATGAATATTATTGTATATAGAACAAGTTGAAATATTATCATCTCTTAAAAGTTCAATTAAAGAGAGCTTAAAATCACATAGAAAGGTAGTGTGGAACTGACATAGCAAAGCACCCAGAGGTGCTTATCCGGCCGTGCCGGATAACCAGCTCTGAAAGCACCTAGGGTGCAGATTTGGGGGGATTCGAACCATCGACCTCTAGCTTATTAGGCTAAGCTTCTA
>JAQGAV010003740.1:0-11754 GCA_034691345.1 Phasmarhabditis papillosa | reverse complement strand
ATCACTTGTTTGTTCGGATGATGGCTCTTGTTTCTTATTGGTTCCTACAAACAAAGTATTCGATGATGGAAAATCCACAGGGCTGTGCGGATCTGGTTTCAGATTACGAAAAAATGAGAAATTCGGGTCCATATCCGGAACCGCCAAATATAATATCTGCACAGCCTTGATCGGAAGCATATACAGGACGCGAGGCTGCCCCGTGTAGCACACACTATCTGAGTCTATATGTTGTGTGTTTATCAATACCAAGAAGCATGAGTGCCTCATTGGCCAAAGTACTGCGCCCGGCCGCTCAGAGTCCTGCCATGACATATCATGTCTTCTATGTGCTCGGTGCATCTATCCTCTGAACTTGGCAGTCATTTGACAGTTACGGGCCGGCCCATACACACCACTGGAAACGACAGATCTTTAAAGAACTCACCACCACCACCGCCCATTGTTAGGAAGCTAAGAGACGACTGAGCAGAAAAAAATGAATAGAGGTAATCCTAACTAAGCAGATTCTCATTCTCTGGATAACAGGACCCAAGTGAAAGCAACCAAAGATACTGTTAATCTTAAGCCACATGGGAACATGGCCTCAAATGGCATATCATTCAATTCAGAGTGGTAACAGACAACAGCTATTGTCTGCACAAATCCCCAAACCAAATTTGTAAAAAACCGAACTACTACTTAAATCTTTATTCGAAATATGAACAGTAACACACACACACATACACAATATGTATAGCAAAGACATAATCCTACACATTGAAAGCTTCAAAATAAATACACAGAATAAAAACCGTAATTGACAATAAGATTTGGAAAAGAAAAAGAGATCACTATCATACAAAAATAAATGTTGTTATCTTCTATTGAGCGAGTTCGTTACTGATACAACTTCATTCCATTCATCTGTCAAATTTTCCTCACCGATTATATTCTAAACAGGAACACTGACTTTGTAAATAAAATATGTTTACCTGAAGTCGAGGTGAGTGGAGACCTTCTAAAACAGTGGATAGAACATTGCAATTCAAGACATCAGCTGTGCTCCGCGATGAATTGAAATCGCTGTCGACGGAATATATAAATAAATATTATCATAACATGTAATGCCGCACAAACCATCTACTTGGGAAAATGGTACATGCCTCGGCACATGGGATGTTGGGACGGGATTGCTTCGTCCTTCTACGCAATCGAACAAGAAAGCCGAATGATTTTTCTGAAACGGTTGGTTGTAATAAAAGCCTTTTGAATAAAGCAAACCTCGTTTTGTTCGCAGTATGTTTCAGAAATGACACCTGGTCTAACGATGACATCTTGCCCGTCAATCTAAGTAGCATAATAGATGGGCACGGGAAAACGTTAACTAACCAATTCAATAGAAGTCGTGCCCAAAAGATATAAGGAGCTCGATAACTCCGGTTGATACTGCTTTACCGTGCACCAGAATCTCATTTTGTACTTCGAAGTTCCAGTATGCTGGTCGATATACTCATTCATACGTGTGTACGGCGCAATGACCTGAAAACAATTTTGCTGATAAGATGTGAATATATACACAAACCTTTAGATGCGGATTTGATGTTGATTCCATGACGAACACCTTTGGCAGGTTAACTAGCGTCGCCAGATGGATTTTATTGCTGTCCGTCGTATCAAATTCGGCCAGTATCTGAAAATGCCAATTGCATTTACTATAACATTTGTAAGAAATACCTCAACTTTTCCGGCTATAAGTCTTTGTTCCCAGGGAGGGAAATTCTTCTTCGCAGGTTGAGGCTGTTCAGTGGCGATGTGAGTGATGTAGGGCTGATTCTCAATGTCAGTAGTCTTCACCAGTCTCGAAGCAGCCTTCACTTTTAACCAGAGTCCTTCTGTTATAAGACCATTAGTTCGCTTTTCGAAGGGAGAATCACTAAAGGTAACGAAATATGACCAATCAAATTGAAATAGCCATACTGTATAAGGTTCATTTCTATTAATACTGAGTTGCATCCAGGCTGAGGAGTCCAAGCGACAACGTATTTCTTCAGAACCATCACAATCATGGCTGTGATGTCAATTTCACGCTACAAAATAAATAAGTAAATAAACATATTTCGACTACGCTTACCTCTCCCGAAGCCTCAATATTCGTAAACAACGGTGGTCTTGAGAGGGATGACCTAGACCGTAAGCTATACATGGGGGTCCTCTCAAACACTGGAGGAAATTCAGACGCTCCATTTGTAGACATTTTCTTCTTCAATTCCTTGGGTTGTTGAGCAGTCGAACTCGGCGGTTCCATGATCGAAATAGATTGAGCGCGCAGCGGTGCCTCTACCCTCTTCTGAGTAGGTTTCGTTTCGACCCTGAAATCTATATTGTACATTACTCTAAAAAAGAAGTGCGACAGGAATATTATGATTTGAAATATAATAGTTCATTGCGCTAGGGGATATGAATAAGTGCTCGTATTCTAGTAGCATGCATTCACGCGGATAAATAAGATGGGAAAGAACTCCGTACGCAGCCCTAGGCAGACCGCAGAAATAGCTGAATCCGCATCGCGATGTCGGAATACGAATCTGGGATAAACGCAAGTAATTCAGTACACAACAAAAACAATAATATGCCATTAATAATATGTTGGTTATGAGCTACCGAAAATCCCTTCAACATGACATCGTGACATGGAATTGCGAACGTTCCAATAGTACTCACAACCATGTACATTTAATTGATTGAGTTACCTTTGCGAGCTCTCCGCCCGTTCTTCCTTTGGTTGCCACTTGGCAACTGTTGCCGGTAAAATCTTCGGAATGGCTGCGACATTATCCAAACGGTCAATAGTGGTGCCAACCCTAGAACTACTGAAGCAAATGAAGATTCAATATTGAATAACAAGAAAAGAATCAACAGCGAATAAAGACATTTAGCGCATTAACACCTCAATTGGGCTTTAAAGGAAAGATATAAAAAGGGAATCATATTAGCTGGGATTCGCGGTGCCAAGAAATTTGTTCGTGCGAACGAGGGGTTTACCTATGGACCTCCATATATGAAGACGAGTCTGAATTGATGGGTAATTCCCCGGTGGAAGACATTTCCCGGTACGGTAATTTTCTGACGGGATGCTCGTTGGGCCTGAAATCACCAATTGAAATAATTACAAGTGAAAGAAATCTATTTGCCTTTTAAAATCCTCCAGTGAATATGCGTAGTTTCCATTCACTGACAATGGAAAAAAGCAGGATGGGAGCTTAAATAAATATAGGGAGTGATGGAGAAGTAGATAAGACACTCACAAAATTGTGCAGTGGTTCGCCGTCATGTATCCCGAGAAAGCGGATTACATGCCAGCCATCCTTTCCAGCATACACCTGATACAATAATAATTTGAGAGTCACTATATCAGACTTGAACCAACCTCTAGAGCCACAAATGCCTGATTAATCCGCTCGGCTTCCAGTCCTGGAGCTACTATTTCCTCCAATATCCGCTGCGAGTCGCGGTACCATTTGACGTAGGCGCCATCAACGGACTTTTGCGGATTGACACGGACCGTGGTCCTAATTATCATCTTAGAAAGGGTGGAATCAATGCAAAGAAAAACTTACTGTGCATACGCCGTTACGACAATCAGTGTTCGAATTCGGAATATAACGAAAAACAGCATCACGATAGGAGGGAGGCTCAGCGACCGAGCAACTTAAAATATAGTTACTCGGTACAGGAAGGTGGGAAAAACTGGCTAGTTCTTCAGTATATGCATTATCCTGGTATTCTATTCTAAATATAATATTAAACAAGAACATAAGCAGTGAACGTACCTATACCAGCTTCCCGTTTGTAGTTGAAGGCAGTTTGGCAGTACGAGGTAGCCTCTCAATTGATCATCGATATCAGCGGAGTAGAAAAGGTAATATCCTCCATCATTCTGAAATTAAACACGTTTTATGTTTTTTGATTGAGTACTCACCGAAATGTTTTCATATATGACGACACCGCAAAATTCTCTAGACGATGACATCAGGAATTAATGAAAATTAATATTCTTCATATATATACACGCATACACACTGGTTGAGAATCCACTAAAATATAAATATATTGTCGAAATCTGAACAAAGTTTGCAAACTTCAAGATTGTGAGATACATATAGGCTTTAAACTAATCAGGAAAAGTAAATATGTATATTCTTAAAGTAAGTAAAGTTTAGAACTGAAATAATAATAAAAAGTTTGAAATGATAATCAAAACAAAAAACACGGGCACACGGCACTTACGCTGTTCGGTTGGGCTGGTTGCCAATTTTTGCCTTGGCAGTCTGCCAGAGTCCGTCATTTGGCATGTTTTGCCTTTGAAACATTATTTTCGCTATGAAAACACACCTTTTTGGGCAAATTTCTTATAGATTATGTAGTAGGCCTTATAGACAAATTTCTTATAGATCCCTATAGGGACGGAGCAGAACATATTCGAGAAAGCAATTAAGGAAAAAACGGTACTATGAGCAATATAAAGACACAAATACTGTAACTGTCCCTAATCAGCGAAATATTATGTTTAATTAAGCCAGTTCGCCAAATGGAGGCAAACAGCCATTGGTACGAGAACAACTGACGGCGAAAAAGTTCGCGAACAGTTTCTACAAACTGACCCGATGGGCCCGGGCAGACAAGGAGGCGCTTGTATAACTTATTATAACTATGTAATTTTGCCTCCTGAATGCAAATTTCATAACAAAATCGCCTTTTCGGTTATCAATATTATAATTATAACGAATCAGCCATTTTTCTTTTGGTGATAAAATTGACGCTGACGAAAGGCAGATGTTAAAATAACAATTAAATTAAATAAGCATCAGCAAAAAATAAGATATTATCAACAAAGATTTGTTTAAAAAGAGCCTCCAAATTAGTCTTTTTGCCTGGAAGAGTGAAGGTCCGGCCTAGCTCCGCCCCTTTAAAATCTCGTCCCGGCCATTTAAATGCGCAACCCTGGCTATATTTAACTATAGAGAATCGGGCTTTTTAAAATTGAGCTCGCACCACAGGGGATTTTCCGCGGACCAGGCCTGCAAGAAGAATTCTAAAAAAAGGCCACCCCGTAGATAAACTCATGTAGTACATGATCTGACGACATCGAGTTTCCAGAATGACTTATATTGCAGATTTATTGAATCAAAAAGAATACTGATAGCCTAGTCTTAATTATGTAGAGAGTACTTCTGAAATATGTAATGGGTCTCTATGCCGCATATCCTGTGTCCGTAGTATAGAATCGCCAGCGTGGATACCCTGGCAGTTTTTAGCCTGCCCGGGCAACAATTCTCAACTGCTCGGGCAGCCAAATACTGCCCGAGCACCAACCGGGCGTTTCTATACTACGGCCACCCTCTTCTTTGCAAGGGAACTGTCAACTGCTCATTTAATAATACATGCTGTTCTTCTCAAAAGACCTTAATATAATATCTCACAAACAATCTAAATTCCCCTTCCGAATGCCTAAACTATCCCATTTATTATAATTCTCTCTATCTCTTGTAATACAAATCCCATGTGTATTAACAAGAATATTAGTTTATCATATTTGTTAATATCTAGTCTTTAGTTTATCTTATTTTATAACTCTGTACGGAGAAACCTCAATGAACTACTCAGAAACGTAGGTTTAAATAGAAAATTAAAGATTTTAGACTATTTTGTTATATTTTATGTGTTTGCTGGTCAGACCTCAATAGACATGGGTGGCTCGGCTGGCCCGGGCTGGGCACAGGCCGGCTCGGTCATTTTACAAACTTGGGTCCCGGCAGATATTAACCCGGGCCAGCCGGTTAAATGTGCAGCCCTGTCGGTGGCAGGCCTATTTTTCAAAAACCTCCCAGCTCTAAGTTTAACAAACCTTTTCAATATGCCCCTTTGACAAATCTTGCTCCATCTAATTAAATTATTATTTACAGGGACGTTTCACCTCCGCGACGTCGTGTGGCCCGTAAAGTGAATCTAGCCCCCAATCAGCACAATTCAAAGGTCGGTCCGAGTAGTCCTTTGAGATTGATTACTATCGATTTTAGGATAATTCAGCTGAACTCCGTAAGAATGGTGTTGAGGCTATTCAAAGACAAACTCGTCAACGAAGAGAATTACAGGAAAACAGAAAAGAGTTCGGAGCTGTTGTTAATAAGGTAAATTTCGTATAAATTGCGATTTAATGGATTTTTAACACCGCTTCTGTCGCAATAAGCGGATGCCCTAAACCCCGCCCCTTATCGATTGCTTTCAGATGAATGGATCAATCGATATAATGAGTGACGTCATCGATAATTCATTGGAAATAAACGAGAAAATAAGAGAAAGAAATGGCCTTTTAGTAGAAAAAAGTGTTAAGAAAACGGTTAGTTTAAAAGCTCAAAGGAGGATCGACGTCGGTTTTGAAATTGAAACTTTTAACTAGTCTTCGGTGGTAAATATCCACAAATGATGTGGTCTGGGAAGCGGATTCTCAAAAGTAAGGCAAAATCGAAACAAGTTTATATTGTGTTTCTTGCAATAAACTTTCAAATGTCCATTAAAAGTTAATCAGCGGTTTGAAACTAAAGACTTTTCTTAAAGTATATTTATAATCTATTCAATTGAATAATACCACTGGCTTAAGCTAGTATTGAAATAATATTGAAATATTGAAATTGAAATAAACGTAATAATTAGTTTGTTTTTTTAATATAATTTCGAATGTTTTTACAGTAATCTAAACAGAAGTGCTTATCCGGCCGGCAGGTCCGGCCTAGTTTTCGAAATTCCAGGCCGGGCCGGGACCGGGCCGGGCAGTCATTAACACGGCCTTATTGCTTTTGAATCTGACTATATGAACATAATAATCGATTGAAAAATAAATGAAAACCCGAGATTAAAGTAGAAAAATGAAGTATTTATGGATATTTTATAAAAGTATTATATTCTGTTGTTATTTCAGTTGAGCGAAGTTGTTACCGAACCGAATGTTTGTTGTTTGGAGAATGAATTTGAATTAATGGAGACAACTATTCTAATAATACACAAAAATCATTATGATTACAAAAATAAATATGATACAAAGGATATCTTACAACAGGTATGGAAGGACGGAGTTGGCAAACGGGCCTACCCGGCTTGATTCGCGGCCTGGGAGAACAAAGGAGGCCTGACGTTAGTTGGAGACAGAAGACTGGTTTTAATTAGTTGTAATTAGAGCTATCTGGCTTTGTTTCCGGTTTACAAATATTGATTAGAATATTTCTTTTTAGGTTCACGAACTTTCAATGTTGACCGGCAAGAAGGCTGCTTATCTGTTGAATACTCAGCCAACTGATTCACAAAATGAGGTACGCAGCGAAATGGGTTTTCTAACAGAGATCTACAGTCACCAACTGCTTAGTAGGGGAGATACGACAAACTGGGGTCTCGAACCGAAAGTTACAGTAACCCAACTGCTTTCAGAGTACCTACCAATCCTTTTTGAATTCAAAGGATCAACTTCATAATTTGGTTGGGAATGACGTCACTTTGACTAAAGCTTTAGATGAAATTGTTAAAGGACTGGATGAACATCTCGCTAAGGAATCGGATCCCGCAACGAAGGAACGCGAAGAGAATGTGGTTGGTTACTGTAGGCAAAGAACCATTAATATTAGCTTAACTCTCGGTTCAAATCCAGTTCATCTAAAACAAACCTTCAAAGTATTCTTATTAGGTAGAATTATATAGAGAAACTGATGTTTTAAGTTTTGCCCGCGTACTCGTTGTTCTTTTATAACTGAGTATCTCATGTTTTCAGGCTTTAAAGACGGCTACTTCTGCCAACTGAAGACTCGCCGATGGCCCAAAAATGAAATTTCTTGAAATAAAATGTGATTTTCTTCTGAATAAATGAATTCTTTGAAGTAAATGTTTATTTATTTATTTGTAATTAAAACAGAAAACAATATAGATAACAATAGCTTAAAGTTATAGGAAAGTAAATAAAGATTGAAACAAACAAAAACAAACACAGAAACACCGGCCAGAATGTCAGAACCCGGCCTCCACAATTTCAATTTCAGGCCGGGCCGGCTGGGCCGGGTATTCTAGCCCTTCCGGCAGAGGCTCTGACCCTATTTTGAAACCTTTTACCCCGTTCCGTCCCGTTTGGAAAAATTGATTGATCATTATTCATTTATTTTATTCATTATTATGCAACATTCCAGTTTCTATCCTTTTGTGGGATTTGAAAAAAATTTGATTGAAAATACAAAATTAGTTGGGGGTGTGGGTGGCTTCACAGTTCCTGGTTGGAAACCTGATTTAATGATATAATTTTTTTGTATACTTAAAATACAATAAAATAAAGATTGAACTTAACTTTCTTGATTCCATGAAAAAGGTCTTTTTCTACAGTATTCATACATATACACTGAGTACTCATTGAATCGACACCAAAGCGCGTAATCTCCCTTCGGACGACGCATTATTATAATGGTGGTCTCGAATCGATAAACAGGACTAAACGAGATTTTTCTTTCGAATTTCTCAGCATAAGGAATTTGACTGTAATCCCAAGGTTCAATTAGATCGCCTGGACAGAATACAAAGTAAAAGGACTCGATCTCTCGCTCGCCTCGAACCCATTCCTGAAAAATAAAGATATTTATAGTCAGATTCAAAAGTAATGAGGCTGAGGCTGCGTATTTTGTCATTTTTAACACTGCTATTGCTACAATTTTACGCGCGCGGTATAGGCAGATTGCAAACTTGCTTTCGCTCTGCCTTACTCAGACAAAGCAGGGTCACACTCCTGCTTATTAACACGGCCTTATTACTTTTGAATCTGACTATACTGTAGAATAGTATTTGAAATCCGACCCCCAAAATAAAAAATGAAAAAGATCCGGGTGTAACTTGGTTACGAATTGAGTTGTTTAACCACAGAATGAACGTTTGCACCCTGTTCAGCTAATAAAATTCCTTACAATTAGCAAATCATTTCTAAGTTTGTTTTATATTTTCTGGGTTCTTTTTCTTGCAAAATCTTTTATGAGCTTCCTTACCTGTAACCATTTGCATACATACGATTTTGAAAGCGGATGAGAAGTATGAAAGCCGACGTGTGAAACTGAAACTCAAAAATACTGATATTTTTCCTATCAGGCCGGGCCCTGATAACTCTGACAATTCGGAGTCCCCGTCTCAATATTCACTACTATAGCTCAGTAGGTAGAGCACCCGTCTAATAAGCTATATTAGCTGTAAGTCAGGCAGGTTCGAGACCTGCATGAGGCAGTGTTTTTTACACAATCCTTCTCGATCCAAAAGAGATAACCGCTAAACAGACCTGTAAATGTGGGCCCGGCTCCGTTAACCTATCTACCGTTAAACGTACCTTTGGACGTATCCACAAACTTGATATATATATCATTTAGGGGCATGTAGTTCCACATGTCAAAGCTTTGTTTTTCTTAACTTTTTGCCAGGATTGGGTAGTATCTAAGGCTTTCATAATGCCTTTTAAGGTTAGCACCGATTTGTTTATGTCTTCGTCCTAAAAGTATATTGTCTATCGGGTGGCTACCCAGTGGCCGTAGAATAGAAACGCCCGGGTGGGTGCCCTCGCAGTGTTTAGTCTGCCCGGGCAACAATTCTCAACTGCCCGGGCACCAAACACGGGCGTTTCTATTCTACGGAAACTGTGTGATGTGCTATAAAGTCCCCTTCCTATGGTTCCCGCGTCTCAATTCTTCGCTCCAAACTTCTGTGATCTCATGTTTCATAAAATGAATAAAACAATCCTAACTAGAAACGAGCCGGACCAATTCCAACTTTCTAGGGCTAGAAAGTAAAAAACAAAGTAACCATAAATTGTTTAATAAATCTGTTTAAAAAACTAACTTTTAAGTTTATGTAGATTTCTTCGCATTTCCCAAAAATTTGTATAAATATATCAGCAACCCGTTGGACGAAAATGTCTTCATGAGGTTGATCACTTCGTTGAGGGGATGCACATTGGAAGGCTAGAGATAAAAGATTTGTAATCCGTAAATTAAAGAAGTTCGGAGGTTTAACTTAAGTAGCATAAGATTATTAATTATGTTATATATCGCTTTAATGGGTGAAACTTTAATTTGTACAGTAGTTGTCTGACGTTTTCAAATGGGGCGGGAATAATTGGTTCGACCCGTTATCCAGCCCGCGAGCAGAGCCGGGACGGGACAGGCCGAATGATTATGGAAAATTGGAAAAGCCAGAAGTGGGACATCTGCCCAGATAGGTTAGTTGATGCGTAATTGTAAGATGTGAGCATCTAGGTAGTTCTTCTATTGCCACGAGTTACTTTTGTTGGGTTATTGAGGCAGTGGAGTTGATCGGCTCACGCCAGAGTTGGTTTTGCGGCCGGCCCGGCCCGGCCTGGGTTTCGAAATTTCAGGCCGGGCCGCTTTCCAGCCTTTTGTACCCCCTGAGGTTGTTATCCGGCCAACCCGGCCCCGCCTGGGTTTCAAAATTTCAGGCCAGGCCGGTAACCAGCTCTGCCTCACGCCAGTTGGGCCTAGACCCGGCCCTGCCCACTCTACCAGACGGGGATGAATACTAACAAACATACCTTTTTCCACCAGTTTGTCCTTTAAAACGCTTAACTGAGCTGTCCATTTCCAAGGAAATTTAACTATTTTCTTCATTCGAAGTTTTCTTCTGTCTTTCAATTCAATTTCGACGAAGAAGCGTGTTTCGTATTCAGGCGGACTATTCCAAAACTGTAAATAACTTGTTTTACTGAAAGAAAACCTTGGCAGTGCTGGGACTTTGGCCCAAAAATACGGCCCAACCTTCGTGAACATTTTGGGCAGGACCGAATTCGCAGGACACACAATCGAGTACAAGACATACATAAATATAGTTCGTTTCAAAATGCTGCAAAATTTGCCTGCAAATGAGCTGGAATATGAACGCCACGTAAAACGCCGTAGCCACATCAAAAGCCTGCGCAAACGCCACATTCGGGCCACAGGCGCGCCACGTGGCTAAAACAGTGGCTATCCTAACCACCATGCTAGCCATTGTTATAGCCACGTCACGTTTCCCATACCAATAAGCTGCACGTAGGTGGCACCTTCCGGCGGTTTTCGTGCTGGCCAGTTTCATTACCCAAGTCTGAGGTAAACTCGCGTCCCCCAAGTCTGAGGGGTCGCGAGGCCCATGCGAATGCGCAAGTGCGCTACTGGTCAAATTTTGGGCAAACCTTGCCGGGCTGGTAACCGGCAGGGAATCCCAAGGCAACATTTTTGTCAAAATTATGAAGGAAAACACCACATGAAGAATAGCCGTGTCAATAGCCGCATCCATAGCCTGCCAAAACGCCTGGTGGCGTGCTTAGTGGCGCGCCACCAGACGCGCGTAGCCATATAAATAGCCACTGACGGATTCGACGGCTAAAATATGTGGATTTTTATGTGGTGTTATATGTTATGAGTTTGAAACGGACTATACTCATTTAAACGGGACTAGGACTGTTTCTGTAGAGATTATATTATTATTATAACTTACATCATATTTCCTCTTCTGTTCAATCGAAACTCTTTTAATTCTATCAATTCTTTCTAATGCGGAAATTCCCATCGATAACTAAATAAATATATAAATTGTCTTAATAAATAACATTAAATAATAACAATATAAATATGAATATAAGCACAGCAAATGTATATTCCTGTTGCCGGTAGTGTGCCGATAGCATGCCCGTTATTACAAAGGGTCAGCCAATTC
>JAQGAV010003739.1:0-11754 GCA_034691345.1 Phasmarhabditis papillosa | reverse complement strand
AACCGAAAATATACGCAAAATTTCCTTAAAATACGCAAGTAACACTCCATTATTCATCTTGAATCACACTATAGCTAGAATATCAGTTTCCCCAAAATCAATGTTGTTCACTTGTGTTTTTCCATAATATTAATATAAAATAAGTAGCTTCTCTGGATATTGGCAGCTTAGGGAGCAGATTCGAAAGCTCTGGGCGTATAATTCATATATATTTTTCTAATTCTTGGATCTGTTATTTAGGAAAACAACTTTTACTTCTCTTTAAAAACATTCTAGTACGAAAAAAGCCTCTGAATTGAAATTTTGATCTGATCTCCAGCCAGTAATTTAAAAAAAAAATTTATTTCCTCTAATCGCACATATCACGCACAATAACTGTATATTTCTTCGGCGCAGGGTTTCGGCCATACATTCCGGAATCTTCTGAGCAGAGACGGCTACTTTCTTACATTCACTCTTCCGGGGCACGAAATATTGGATAAATATATCTCCAGCCAGATATCTCGATATCCTATGCCGGTATCATCCGTGAGTCAACTGCTTTTTTGATCTGAAAACTCTTCTAATCGATAGAAACTAGTTACACAATATGCCTCCATACAAATATCATTCGGTCGCGATCACGTATTTTCCAATCTATGAATAATCCGTCGCGGTGACTCAAATTCCACCCTGTTTACCCAAAAAAATACAAAAGTTATGCCGTTTCCGAGATTTTATTCATATTTACCGAGCATCGCATATTCAGCATAGCGACAGCACGGTAAACCAAATATTAGTTATGTATATCATAGTATTGCCTGATCGGGTATTTCGCAAAGTTCAGATTTCTAAGATTATCAATTCCCTTTACAGATTTTCAAACATATTATCTTATTAATCAAAACAGTGCCTTGATAATTCAAACTTGATACAGAACATATAGAATAGAATATAATGGATTTATTGTTTCCGAGGACTTAAAATACACAAACAATATTGCCAAATTGCCATTGCCTATTCAGAAATATGGATAAAAAATTGCCAAAACCGATGTCAGCACATTTTTAATTTCCTCTAGTCTTTTATTATTAGTTGATTGTTCCATCTACAAGATACGAACTATATTTTCCCCTCTGGAGAAGGTGAAACTGCCGTTTTATTCCCCCATTTTCTGTTCATATTGTCTTAGATTTCCTTCTTAAACTATTAACACGTAGAAAACGGTTGCTGCCTAGACAAGCGCGTTGCTCTTGTGTTTTCTTTCAAAAAGACTACTTGAGGAATTTAAAGCACTTTATACATTCTTTAGATTCTTTATGAGCGACTTTTTGTCTGCTCGTTATACTGATAAGTTTGTTCTGTTCGTTTGTTTAGCAAATTATTGACGTTTTCTATAGTCGGTTACATAACCTGTGGCCGTAATATAGAAACGCCCGGGTGGGTACCCGGACAGTTGAGAATTGTTGCCCAGGCAGGCTAAAAACTGCGCGGGCACCAACCCGGGCGTTTTGATACTCGGCCACTGTCCCGGGGTGTTATATATAATGAATGAACAACATATTGTTTCCGTATGTTCCTCATATAGTTTGGTCCAAACTCCCATAAACAGAAATGCCGAAAACAGAACTATTTCGAAAACGATTGCAAAATTTTGAGTTCACCTTTTTGACGGTAATGTTTTTGCCAGTATGGATAACAGTTTTGTTTATATTTGAATCTTGTGAGTGTTGTTAGTTACTGAATACCATTAACAAATTTTCTTTTCAACACTGTGCTGCAAGCTTCACGCTAACCGCATGCTTATGAACTGTATTTTAGTTTAAAAATACACTTTATTTACTGAAAATGACAGTTTTATACATTTAGTTACTTAACAATTTCCATCTTCCTGTAGGGTTTGTAACCTAAACATTCTCTATTTTTCCTCCGCTGAGTAATAGAAGCACAAATATGTTCTATTCTTGAAGAACATCTTCTTTATGGAACGTTGCCATTCGTATACAGGAAATATGCAAACAGACAGTCAAGGTCGCTCCACCCCCACTCCTACCATAGGATCTTATTTAGCTACGAATTTTAGTTTACAGTCAGAATTTTACTTTCATTTGTAATATTTTGATGTTTTAAGATACTCGCAATTTGTCGGCAAGATTTACCGGGTAGTGAGTCTCTCTATATTTGTAAACAATAATATTTTGTACTGTATCAAACAAATTGATTTATAATAATTTGATCACTTTTAAGGCATAGAACGATAAAGTCAGTGGTTAACAATGCTAGTGTTTCTACTATATTCTGTTTGCCAAGTTTCATTCGAATAATTTTAGCAAATTTTACCTCAAATGCCCCCAGTTCTACCGCAAACGTCACTCTTAACATGATCATCTAAGAATACAAATCACGAGCAACCCGTATGGGGCTGACTAATTATATGCCGTTACGCTTATTGGTGGCAATTAATGTAATTCTTTTATCTAACATTTACCCCAATTTTCAATTTATTCTTATCTAATTGACTTATTTCTAGAATCAGTGAAGGTGAACTCTGTTTCAATGCCCACAGTCATGTTAAGATTTGTCTTATTTATAGTCTATCTCAAGACTTAGGTTTCCAGCGCGGTATTGCGTGCGGGGCGCAGTGTTATAAAAAATGAATGTAAAATTGGTCGAGGTGGTGCATTTTCTTCAAAAGTACATTCATTTTTTATAACACTGTGCCCCGCTCGCGATACTGCGCTGTTAACCTAGGTCTTGAGATGTACTATATTTAGTTTCAATTTATAGAAGAGTTGTTCCATGAGAAGTACTCTTTCTTTATTGTTTAATATATATCTCATTCACCTACTCTATTATCTTATTGATGATATATTATCAGTTTTAATGGAAGTTTTTCTTTCAGTAATGGTGGACTACTACACACAACAACCACCCAACTTTCAGAATCGCGGATATGACTATACTCAACAGGTATTTTATTAATATTAATATGTAATAATATTTGGCGAAAATTATAAATTTGTTATAGTCTGTTTCAAATCATAGACTACATTGCGCCGACCTGGTACGATGCGCGCTGTTGTAACTTTTACCTTCAAAAGTTCTCTCACCTGAAGAGAGGGAAGGCATTTTCCAGCGAATTTGAAGGCAAATTTAGCAACACCGCGCATCCTATGAGGCCGGCGCAATGTAGTCTAAGTTTTGAAACGGACTATAATAAACTTAATTTGTCTAAAACATGCCAGAATAACTTCAGATAAAGAATGGGAATACACTATGAAAACATTTAGTTCATTTTACTTTAAAAAGCCTAGATTAGTTACGCGGTTTGATCGTAGATGGGATGTTACATAAAAATGAATAGCTAAATTTCGCAGACCCAAACTACTTTCCTAAACGTTACTGGTCTGATTTTTGTATCGAACTATTATGTTTAGAATCCACTCGGATTTCGACTTCTTACACTAATTTCATAATAATTCGAACGTTTGATGAGTTTCTGTGAACACTGGACAAACCGCGGGTTCTTATCAGTAAAAATCATGTCATTTTTTGCCACTGATTGGGAAAATGAGCAGAATACCGCCCAGGATTATTGATTATTGTGCAACATTTAGACTACAAAGTATTATTTTAGGAGGAAGAATGGGATCGCGAAGGATTGTTAGACCCCGCATGGGAGAAACAACAGAAAAAGGTAGGTAACTATAAGGAAATGGCTACTTGGATGAGGCCGAACTGAATAATAGGCAGGGTTACTTGCAACTTTTCGTCTTTAGTTTTACCGGGCAAATTCAGGGCCTATTTTGCGTCCCTTTTTATTCAAAGTTTGGTAAAAACGGAAAATTTCTCATAGGAATACGCAAGCGACATGCCCTCTTTACTCTTGAAAACACTGCCCCTAGTAAATTGTTTGCTCGGAGGAAAGCTTTTTTCAATAAACTAAGCCCTAAAAACAAGTAGAAGCAAACCGTTCATATGTTTTCGAAATCCATACTAAGTAATTCCAAATTTCAACGATATTCTAACCCCAAAAAGGGACTGAAATAACGGAATTGTTTGTTTTTTTCTCATAAACCTTAGACATATACAATCGTACAATACAGTTAGAAAATTTTACTTCCGAGTTCTTTATATAATTTATACCCTCATATATCTCTATTTGTAACTATAAATACCTCATTATTGTACAAGGCGGTTAACCTATTTTATTCTTTCTTTAATAATTTCTTCCTAATAACTATTCATATTTATTGAGTACTCTTGTGTACTTCCTTTGTTCAGTTGACCTCTACTTATACACCTTTTTGAGGATCAACGACTTTTTATAATAGGAAACCGACTGCAAGGGAATGACGGGATTCGTAAAAAGGGAATATTTATGAAAGAAAACTTTATTTACTTATAAAGTTCAAATTGAAAACAACTTTTTTCTCTAAAATTTCCTATAATTCTGCAGATTTAAGCTCAGTATTTTAGTAGTGCTTTCGGGTCAATTCTAAATATTAAATTAACACTACAAATATGTTTTTTATCTCTAAAACGCATTTAATTCAGTAAATCTGTGCTAGCTTTGTGCTAACATTTATGATGTAAACTCTATTCCTTGAGACTTGACTGGAACCAGCCTATCACAAAACTTTGAAAGGTTACCAGTATATACACTAGTATTAAACAGTTAACCCCGATAACTATAGTATAATTCCAAAGCTAAGAGTTTCTCAAACCTTTAAATAAGTCCTTCACATCCATTTGTGAAGTATTCTTCCGTTTCCTGTGGTTTCTTTATAGTCTTTTGCGTCTTCTCTCTTATCACAATATATCCTCTTACTGAGCAAGTGTCGCCTGTGTAAAGGCGAATCATGTTTTTGCACTTGCCAGAAACTTGCCCTTGGCATGCCACAAATTGTCCAAGGAAAGCAAAGCCAAAACTTTTATGGGGGACCAATTTTCCCACTTCATTGGTAAAATTAAGTGTCTTATTCATTTGCAAAAAACAACCAAATCGCGAAGACACAATTACAAAACTGTATGAATGAAAAGTTTGTTTACCATAGGTTACGATACAAAATAATACAATAGTAATAAGAAATAATTCGTATAATACCTATGGATTATCTCTATATGTAGCTCTCTATAGGTATTTTAAGAATATAATTGAAGGAATTTGGAAATATTGAATAGTCGTTTACAAAGCTCACTTGTTTATTTATAAATATATTTTTACAGACCTTCACAGCATGGTGCAATTCACATTTAAGAAAGGCCGGTACCAGCATCGAATCAATCGAGGAAGACTTCAAAAATGGTGAGTACTTTAGTTTAGTTATTATCGTACGGAACAACCCAAAGAACATTCGATTCGAAAATATGAAGATTTCATAAGATAAACAAACTAAGATGTGCCTTTTCAGGTCTAAAGCTGATGTTACTGCTTGAAGTTATCAGTGGCGAACCTCTACCTAGACCAGATAGAGGAAAGATGCGATTCCACAAAATAGCCAATGTTAATAAAGCTCTGGAGTACATCGAAAGCAAGGGAGTCAAACTTGTGTCCATCGGAGCCGAAGGTTTGTTACCATCGAAAAAATAAAAATATTCCGAGCGTTCCATCAAGGGCTAGCTACCAGCGGCGCAGTATCCTAGGAAGAAGTAGTATTATGAATGTGAGAATTACAATTTTTATTCATTTTTACTGCGCAGCAGCCCCACGATTCTGCGCAAGAAACCTGACACTTCATACATATTATTGTAAAGCTTATCAACAAACCTTACATATCTACCAAGATAATTTAAACTAATATGATTAAGATACATACTTCTTGATAAGTTTTATAGAATATGGAACATGGCAAAGAAAACAAGAGACAATTTTTCCAAACTAATTAAAAACATGGTTTCATTCCAATTGAAAGCTTTCACCTCTCATCATATTCTGCAAAATCTTCTATTTCAGAAATCGTCGATGGTAACGTAAAGATGACCCTCGGTCTTATCTGGACCATTATTCTCAGATTCGCTATCCAGGACATTAACGTTGAAGGTAACTTTTATCTTATATATGATTATATAATACATTTATAAAGAAACTTAAATTAAATTCCTTTATTTTAGAACTATCTGCTCGCGACGGTCTTCTCCTCTGGTGTCAGCGTAAGACTGCTCCATACAACAATGTTAATGTACAGAACTTCCATAACTCGTGGAAGGATGGACTCGCATTCTGTGCTCTAATTCACAGACATCGGTAAGTGACAATACTTTACCATTGTTATCAGAATAAAATTAAAAATCCCGACTATGTCAAGTTAATAAACATTACATAAGCGAATCATTGATAAAGAACTACCTTAGTTGACCAATATAAGTAAATTTTAATTTACAAAACTTTACAAACAATATTCTAACTATAAGTTAAAGTCTATATGCAACCGTTTATGATAAATGTAAAAAAAGAAGAAATATGATAATTCCCTTAACTACTATGGTTAATTTCAATTCTAACCGTTTGTTACTACTTTCTTCCCTTCCAGTCCTGACCTTCTCGACTACCAGCAGCTCCACAAGGGAGATCCCATCCACAACCTCAACTTGGCATTCGATGTCGCTGAGAAACATCTCGACATCCCAAGAATGTTGGACCCAGAAGGTATAAACTAATTTTTTTCAGATTACAAGAAAAGAGAGAAAATTATAAACTGGCCAATAAGATAAAGCTCGTAGGGACCTAAAGTAATTTGAAGGGATCATGTGTTGGGAAAGATTAATAAGAGTATAAACCTAATATATAAACTATTAGTTAGTAAGGTAAACTTAACTGAATTGGAATAAACTTTGGTGATACAGATGTTGCTGCTACTCCTGACGAGAAATCGGTCATGACCTATGTATCCTGTTTCTATCATGCCTTCCGGAACATGAAGGAACAACCGGACCTAAGAAGACGCGAGATTCCTATTCCTCGCACCGTGGTCCAAGCACCACCTCCAGAGAGGGACTGGAGAAAGGATGTAAGCAGGATGCCGTGTAACTAAATAGGATTGACTCTAAACTTGATGTGTTATTAAAGAAGAGTGATGTCGTATTGTCCATGGTCTATGCATCTTTGAGTGATTTATGTACTCCTAATATCTGATTGAAGTTAAACTCCGCTGGAATCCAAATACACAGCGACATGAGATTTAACAGGGCAGCGAATTTCATAGACCGGCCTGGGCAGAGGCTGACTTTTCGGAAAATCGGCCCGGCCTAACCTGGTTTTCAGAGACCTCAGTGGTGGTACCGCTATCTGAATCTTGGCAACAATAGGTTTGGTAACGAACTGTTTCTGACATTGACGAATATCTATAGTTTATACATACGTAATTATGAAGTATCTGCGTTGAGCTAAGAATGCCGATCAAATGTGATTCTTCAACTTTTTGATCTTAGTTAAAGCATCTTCTGATCTTCTTCGAACTCCGTGTTAAACCATTTTGAGATTGCGTGATGCTAATCCACGAATTCACGGTCTGTATCTCAAATAAGGTTCTGGACGCAAAACTTTAAAACAATATAAAAATAGTTTGCAATCCACAAAAAGTTTACAAAAATGAGTGAAATAACAGAATTAACAATGTAATCTTTATAATCTAACTAACTTTATGTAGTTTGTTGTGTTTTCAGACTTGGTTAATTCTCATCCAGATGAGAAGGCGGTTATGACCTATGTCTCCTGTTACTACCATTACTTCAGTGGACAGCGAAAGGTCCTCTTGTTTACTTTTATTATTAATATAAGTTTTATTTGAGAAACAAATGCGTGCTTTTGAGAGTGATACATGTCAATAACAATATGTCCTTCTTTAATTTTATTAATACTCATTGTTTAGGCCGAAACTGCCGCAAACAGAATTTGCAGAGTTCTCCAAGTTAACCAGGAGAACGAAAAGATGATGCAAGAATACGAGGGACTTGCTAGTGATGTAAGTCTCATAAGTAATAACTGTACTTAAATTCAATTAAACAAATACAAGTAGAAATCTTTTCTATTCAGAAACCTTTATCTAAACCTCGAATAGAAATCGTTATATGTATATAACTATTTTCTTCAGCTCCTAGCATGGATCAACCGTTGGATGCCTTGGCTTTCAAACAGAACCACCGATGACACCCTTCCAATGGCTCAACAGAAGCTCGATGATTACAGAAACTATAGAAGGTTAGTTGATGAAACGATTTTAATTTGTGGGAACAAAGTTATATACATTGAGGACGATGATTCATGAAATAGTTTACAACTTGTTCCTAAATATATATACTTTAGACACGAGAAGCCACCTCGTATCGAAGACAAGGGCCGTCTTGAGACTCTTTTCAACACTCTCCAGACTAGACTTCGTCTATCAAACAGACCAGCATTTATGCCTAAGGAAGGACATCTTGTTAAGGTGAGGTGGTTCAACTACTTATTTAATTGTACTAGAACTAAGTGTAAATGACTTAGTGAAGAGCCTCCCCGATGGTTTTGTTCAGATATTTATTCATACAGACACCAACCTAAAACTATGAGTTCAGGACATCAACGCCGCCTGGGGTCGTCTTGAAGATTCCGAGAAAGGCTTCGAAGAATGGCTGCTTAGTGAGATCATGAGGTGAGCTCCATGATATTTTTTGTTCTGTTTGAGCTTTTGTAAAGTTTCTAATCTTATCCACCAACACATTTAAATCAAGTCTGACACTGTAAAACCATATAAAGTTAATTACCTCCCAACAATTACAGATTGGAACGTCTTGAGCATCTTGCCGAGAAGTTCCGCAGAAAGTGCGCCCTCCACGAGGAGTGGGCTCATGGAAAGGAAGATGCCCTTAGAAGTCAAGACTGGAAGAGCTGTGGACTTTATAAGATCAAGGTGAACCTTTTAGCTATGAACATGAAAAGATATATATATATTTATTTATGTATTGTAAAGTATTTATAGTATTTGTTTTTAAATTTATGACTCACCAAATATGCTTAAGGCTCTCCGTAAGCGCCACGAAGCTTTCGAAAGCGATCTCGGAGCACACCAGGATCGTGTGGAACAGATTGCTGCCATCGCCAAGGAGCTCAACAACCTCAGATATGCAAACATTGGACCTATCAACTCTAGATGTCAGGTAAGAAAACATTTTACTAACGAACTTCTTTCTTTCTTAGAAAGAAATGTTCTCGAAACTGTTACATCAGTTTTGAAGCTATTTTGATAATATAGTCCGTTCGCTTCACCCTATATTTAAAGCTTCTTAATTAAAACAATTATCGATGTTTGGGAACCACGAAGTTCCTTTGAGACAAAAATGTATAATTTCATTTTTAGGCTATTTGCTCCCAGTGGGACCGTCTTGGACAGTTGGCTTCCACCAGAAGAACCACTTTGGAGGATGCCGAAAGAGTCGCTGAGAGACTTGATGCTCTCTACCTTGATTTTGCTAAGAGGTGAGTATACACTATATTTGGAGAAAAAAGGTTTTGCACAAGAACAAAGTTTCAACGGGCAGGCACGTTTATTATCAGGGGCGGAGTTTTAGGAGACTGGTCTGGGCCGCTTGAAAACTACTGAAGGCCGGACCCGGCCGTTCCTTAAACAAGTTTCTGTTTTTTTCTTCTGAATTCTGGTGTTTCTTTAGAGCTGCTCCATTCAACAACTGGCTGGACGGAGCTCGCGAAGATCTTGCCGACTTGGTCATTGTTCACGAAATGAGAGAAATTGAGGTTTGTCTTACTTGAAATGAAAAATTTACAAAAAAATTTTTTTTGTAAAAACGTTTAATTTGTTTTCCTAAAATACGTACCGTTAAATTATGATGATCTCTGTTACCTAAACAAGAACAAACACGGTTTCAGCCCCTTCAATAGTATCTTTGATATTTGAAATAACAACTTGAAAAGTAAAATAATTCTTACTGTTTAGGAACTTTGCTGCGCACATGATCAGTTCAAGGCAACCCTCTCCGATGCTGACAGAGAGTTCACAAGCATCAGCTCTGTTGAACAAGAAATCGAACATCTTGTTACTTCACATGGTCTCGATAGGTAGGAAGGGTGGTCTAATTACAACTCGAGAAATAATATATTTATGAATTTATTGCATAAGGGTAGTGTCCTGGGCGCAGCTGCGTTATAAAATAATGAAAGGAAAATCGGGGAATTGGTAGTCTTTCTTCCCTAGGGCACCGGGCTGGAAACCTGGCTCTCAATACAGACAATATTTTGCAATGGCTCATTCCGTAGTATAACAGCGTCGGTCTTTACCTATCATACCTAGATACTTCAGAGAACTTCTTCGTAACCCTTACACCGACTTAGCCGCTCTGGACATCCGCAGGAAGTGGTCCGAGGTTCAGCAAGCTGTACCAAGAAGAGACTCCCAACTCCAATCAGAACTTCAGAGACAACAAAGTAAGCAAGGAACCAGAGCAGATTCAATTGCCATGTTGGAACTAATACATGATCTAAACTACATTTGATCTTTGGTAAAGTAGTTGACGAGCCAACCATACATTATTTGTGTAGTCTTAAAATAGAAAGGTTTTGAAAACTAGTGAACAAAAACGTTTGCTTCCCCTCAAAAGCAAGATTCTATTTACACTGACTTTTCCAGACAACGAACGTCTCCGCACCGTCTTCGCCGAGAAGGCTAACCAAGTTGGTCCTTGGTTGGAGAGAGAACTGGAGCAAGTGCTTGCAATTGGTCTGGGCGGAAGAGGAAGACTAGAAGATGCCATCAACCAGCTCAGAACTATCCATCACAACGCTCTCGGGTGAGTCAGACGAAAGCTAATACCAAGTCTTTTTATTCATATCCGGAGAAGTTTAAGGGCTCAAATAGAATAATTCTCCAGAGATACTAATTAATTGTTCTTACTGAAACAAGAATGTTATTTAAATGCCATATAGTCGCTGATTTGTTTTTAAAATCTTAACAGTTGAGACTTAACTCTACAATTCAAAAACAACTTGTCTTGAATCCCTTGCATTAAAAGCAGTAAGTCTCTGTGTCGAAATCATGGCTGTCATTTTATTTACACAAGTAATACAAATAAAGTCAATATCAAAAGAAGATAAAGGAATTTGTAACTAAACTACTTCAGATACAAGCCCAATCTTGATGAACTCGAACGTATCCACCAGGAAATGCAGGAGAACTTTGTCTTCGAAAACAGAAAGTCTAGGTATATTAGTTTGCAGAACCAATAATAATTAAACCAATAATAACCTATAAGTTTGTGTTATGTTCCCCATTAAACATAAATTGTAGCACCAATATCCTTTCGAAGTGTGCAATATGAATTAGTATTCATCATTATTTAATGCAAAACTGCTCGAATATGCATGAGTCATTCACATGATGTGCACATTTAGCAAAAAGCATGATAAATTGGAGAAAGTGTTGCAAAGACCTTTGTTCTTTGTTCCTTCTGTTAAACAAAACATCATGATGTCTGAAAGTTGTTTTGGCAAATAATTATAAAGGGAATATTATTTTTTCCTAGGAATAACAGTGGAAATAAAAGAAAGTTATAATACTCGAATTTTAGATATTCCATGGAATCCCTTCGTGTTGGATGGGAAAGCCTGTTGACCAGCATTAACAGAACCATTAATGAACTTGAGAATCAGGTCAGTGTTGTTATTTGTTTGTATTTCACTACTAGCTTGGCCATTCACTTACCAACTAAGCCTCAATAGCTCAGTTGGGAGAGCGTTAGACTGAAGATCTAAAGGTCACCAGTTCGATCCTGGTTTGGGGCAAT
>JAQGAV010003738.1:0-11755 GCA_034691345.1 Phasmarhabditis papillosa | reverse complement strand
AATGCAAGCAGGCGCAGTGTTAAAAATAACCAAATACGCAGCATACACGGCCTCATTACTTTTGAATCTGACTATACAAATATATATTCAACAAACTATAACTTCGAGAGGACTCCACGCTTGCTCCATATTTTTTCACTTTGTTTATATAAGTTTTCAGGTGTGGAAGGGTATGGCCTGGGTCACGGACGGAATCGAAGAGGAAGATGAAGACACAAGAACGTATGATAAAATGGAACAGGTAGGATATTCTTATAGTTTGGGATCCTGACATAAACGGCGTTCTTCGTTGTGGTAATACTATGTAGACTTGGTACTGGCGTGTTGGCCAAGGGCCTACCTGCTGCCTACCCATAACATCAGCAGATGCAGGTTGTTTCTAGATTTACTATGGTCTATCTCAAGACCTAGGGTTTCAGCGCGGTATCACGAGCGTGTCGCAGCCTTGAATGTAAAAACTGTCGACATGGTGGGTTTTCTCCAAAAGTATATTCATTTTCTATAAGTGAATCGTGATACCTTGCTGGAAACCTAGGTCTTGAGATGAACTATACTAAACATTAGTTTTGTAATAACACGCAAAACAAGTAATTGTGCATTTTATGACTTCTTGTTTGCTCAAACTTCCATAATATGTCTTCTATAGTCTATTTCAAAAACTAGACTACATTGCGCCGGCCTCATACGATGCGCGGTGTTGTAAATTTTTTTTTGAAAAAGACTATAGTTCTATGCATTTTAGGGACCATCAGAAGAAACTTCTGGTTCTGTAAGGATAAAACGACTTTCTACCATTGTGGAGAGCAGTTCTTGTGTTCGGGAGTTGGTGAGCACATTTATTTTTCATAGAATCGCAACATGGCCCTGCCCGCCGGCCACCAGTCGAGGTAGTATTGAAATGCCCGTGCCCCGGCAGTTTTTAGCTCCCCGAGCAGTTGTGGATAGTTGCCCGGGCAGGCTAAAACCTGCCCGGGCGCCTACCGGGCGTTTCTAAACTACGGCCACAGGCTCGACCCGTTAGGTAGTCTCTTTCAATTTGTAGGCATCAAAAGCCATAGTATAGTTTTTACGGGTTATCAACAGCGGACGAGTTGGGAAAATAAAATTGGTCAAACAACTTTCGAAAGTAATCATATGATTATAGGACGAAATCAGTAGTGAGATAAACTCTAAGAACGATGTTACGCTCTAACTCTAACAGAATCTGTCCCAATCGTAATCGCCTTGCCTCCTAGCCACTACGGGTACAAGAACAAAATGGTCTTTTAGAAAATGAATAATATGATCTCGCTCAATTTATGTACAAAATGCAATAATAAATTATTTATTAGATATATATATGTTGAGATAAAAATTAATAATAAAAAAAAGAAAACACTGTTACCCTATTTTAGAATTGCGAATATAATTTTCTGCTAAAAATAATCGAAATGAAGATTATTCCGAAGTATTTTGGGTCACAAAATTGTCATAATCATGATAATGGGATTGATATTTTACTTTTTATATACTATAAGTTAAGACAAGTTATTTATTTCCTGTAATCGCACACAATAACTGTAGATTTCTTATGTACATGGTTTCGGCCATTCATTCCGGAATCTTCTGAGCAAAGACGGCTCATTTCTAACATTCAGTCTTCGGGGGCATGAAACATGGGATAAATAAGCTGCTGGTTTCGCAAGCCTTCTGCAACTACGAGTAGTCGAACTGACAGCCTCAAATCCTCACGGATTCAAAGACCGCTTCTCTAACCACTAGGCTAAAGCAGCCGCAAATTATATACTTTACGTTTTGTTAATCTGTGAGCATATTCCCCCAATTAAGTGTTCGTTAATAATATTTGTTCATTTTGTAGTTGTATTACTTTTCTTATCTTAAAGAAGAGTAGCCACTAATAAGAAAATTAAATAAAATTACGAAAAAAACTGTTTCGTTGCCAAATTTGTGAGATAAGGATAAATTAAGAACTTCACACGGGGCCGTTCCAGTCGGTGAATGTTGCCTAATCAACGAAGACGTTAGCAATGGGTCAAATATTGGATTTAGAGCGCACTGCTTCCGAATAACATTAGATGCACTTTCAAGTTATCAATTGACTAGTCTTCTATAGTTGGATTCGGGCCGTGTTATTAAAATTAGGTTGCAGGAGTGTTGCAATATTTTGTTTGAGTAAGGCAGTGCAAAATCAAGTTGGCAATCTGCTGATATCGCGCGCGTAGAATGCCAGCAGGCGTAGTGTTAAAAATGACGAAATACGCAGCCGAGACGGCGGTATTACTTTTGAATCTGACTATAACAATAAGAGCAATTTTGAATAGATAGTCAGAAACAAAACAAAATAATTTTTGTTAGTTTTAGATAAATTAGTTTTCCACAAACTGGATACTTTTTTGAATTCTATAGTGCTAGAGAAAGCTCACCGTCTACCGACGATTTTCCATTCATTTTTAAACAACAAAAATTGAATGTAAAATCGGTCGACGTGGTGCGTTTTCTCCAAAACTACATTAATTTTTGTAACACAGCTCCCGCTTGTGATACTGCGTTGAAACCTAGGTCTTGAAATAGACTGTAACACATCGGGATGTTAGAATGCGGTTGTTTAAGCAGACCAGGTTTTACAATAGAAGTACGGTCCATACTTATATTTTTGTACAGTTTTTCTACCCGTTAATTAAAGCTTCTTATGATTGGATCTAAAGTTCAAGGTTCTTGTGGTCTAGCCTACTGGTTAGAGCAGCGGTCTCGGAATCCGTGAGGATCTGAGGCTGTGGGTTGGACTCCCCGTAGCTGCAGAAGGCTTGTGAAAAGAAGCTTATTTATCCCATGTTTCGTGCCCCCAAAAATTGAACGTTAGAAAGGAGCCGTATTTGCTCAGAAGATTCCGGAATGAATGGGATAAACCCAGCGCCGAAGAAATCTACAGTTATTGTGTGATATGTGCGATTATAGGAAATAAAATACTTTAAATACCTTAATATAACCATAAACCTAATGTTTCCTTCCTAACAAACTATATAGTTCCCCAACACAACTAGCAGGTCATAGATTTCTCTAATAGTTTATTATCACCTTATTACAACTGACCTAATTGCTGTTTGATTGTCAGTTCATTCATTCTCATGACTAACTCCCGTGGCTACTCCGGATCCTTTATGAATTCTTACAATATTCCGCATTCCAGCCCCCCTTCTATTTCGGCACTGATTTGCTTTCTTTGTTGCGCCTTGTTCGAGCAAAAATGTAAGAAAATTGATAAGAAAATAAAACATAAAAGGCAATTTAGATGATGAAATAATGGAAACAGCAACATTACACACACTGTTGTATAGTTTAAAGGCACGATACACTCAAAAATTAAGTTTATATTTTCCTATTTTAAATTAACCACCTTGAAAAGTTAAGAAGAATGATATGAATAGCAAGAAAATTGATGAAAAATGAATGATTTTAAGGGATTTTGCATTTTGGGTTTAGTTAGCATTTCCACGGTTTTTAACAAGGTTTGGACAGAATACGGTTTTTCAGAAGTTTCCTGTAATGCCACATATCACACATTAACTGTAGATTTCTTCGGTGCAGGGTTTCGGCCATTCATTCTGGAATCTTCTAAGCATAGACGGCTCCTTTCTAACTATCAGTCTTCAAGTGTCCGGTGTGGGTGGACTCAGAAGTTTGATTTACAGTAAGTGAATAATTTTGAAGGGATTAAGTTTATGATATAGAATGTTTTAGGCATATACAGTCAGCGCCAAGAGTAATGATGGATTCTAAAGAGTTCAGCGCTCGTCTGAGTCCCTTTTGCGAGCACCGCGCCAGCATCTGGCGGCTACTCTCCGTTCAATATTGTATTTTGCAAGTACGCGCGTGCAATTTGGCTGCAGCTGTGGTGCAAAAAATTCCTATAAATACGCAAGTAGCACTCCATTATTACTCTTGGCGCTGACTGTACCTGTGTAGCTTTCCATACAAATAAGTCGGTGGACTAATCGCTGCAAGGGGTTACATTACGTTGTCTTTCCCAACAGGTTGTTTCGTTGATTTAAAACTGCTGATTGTTGCGTTTTCAGGTAATGAGTACTCTAGCGAAATTCCAAATGAATAACGCCGTGTCTCTTGCGTATTCTGAAGGAATTTTGTGTATATTTTCGTTTTTCCAAAACTCTCAGAGGCGTTTTCGAAGATTTGAATTTTTAACACTCCGTTAATACTTTTGCATTTGACTTTACAGGGATTACAAAGCTAATATAGAACTGTAGATCACCTTTGGAAAAAAAACTTGAAATTAAAGTTAATTTATTCTTTTGCAAGTTGTACATAAAGATTTTACTAAATCCAGAAGGTATAACAAACAATTATACTACATAAATTTTCGGTTCCTTCCGAACACGACAACGCGAAGCCATCAACATATTGTTAGGAGTTGGGATGTTAACATTTTGTGAAAGCAGACTCTTTAATCTCATTATTTGAAAAAAGACCGGCCACCTTCTTTTTTATATAACAACGCTATAGGTAATGTAATGTTTTATAATCTTATTGAAGCAAACCATGCTTCAATACGGTAGAACTCGGTGATCCTAAACTTGGACCCGACTCAGCCAATTCTAATGCCGTGCAGGATGCCGTGTTCGGTTCACATAGAAACAGTCTCCACTCTGATTAGTCGACTTCGCGCTCCGTGGGCGAATTTAATACGATTAATGAAATGACAAAGGCGACTTAGCTAAGGATTTGGAACTCTAGGAACTGTCGCCGTCACCGTTTTTGTATTTTATCTATTCCTGCCAAAATGCCACTCAAAAAGTGACATAAGCCATTTAGATCAAACTAAAGCTATATAGTGGAATTTGTGTTTAATCTGGTTTAAAAACCGTGGAAGAAAATGCTCGGAATGTTTTACTCTGTATTATAGTCCATCTCAAGACCTAGGTTTCCAGTGCGGTATCGCGAGCGGGGCGCGGTGTTATAAAAATGAATGTAAAATCGGTCGACGTGGTGCGTTTTCTCCAAAAGTACATTTATTTTTTGTAACACAGCTCTTCGCTTGTGATACCGCATTGGAAACCTAGGTCTTGAGATAGACTGTAACACATCGGGATGTTAGAATGCGGTTGTTTAAGCAGACTAGGTACTGTTAGTTGTACGGTCCATACTTATCCACAGTACGATACAGTTTTCCTACCCGTTAATTAAAGCTTTTTATCATTGTATCTGAGGTTCAAGGTGCTTGTGGTTTAGCCTACTGGTTAGATCAGCGGTCTCTGAATCCGTGAGGATCTGAGGGTATGGGTTCGACCTCCGTGACTGCATGAGACTTAGGAAGCCAGCAGCTTATTTATCCCATATTTCGTGCCCCGAAGAAGGAAAGTTAGAAAGGAGCCGTCTTTGCTCAGAAGATTCCGGAATAACTGGCCGAAACCTTGCGCTGAAGAAATCTACAGTTATTGTGTGCGATTACAGGAAATAAAATACTTTAGTTTAATTTATCATTGTACTTGACAATATATATTTATAAAGATAAACTCCCTTTTGCTGTTGATTTGTCATAAACTATGTTTTATAATCCTTACTCCATACCCAGAAGTAGTTAGTTTTAGCGTTTTCACATTTGTATTTCTATTATTCTTCTGGGAATATGTAGTTAGTCACTTTGTTTGAAATGGCATGAACATGGGTTGTACTTCAATCAAACTGACATTAGAGCAGATGCTTGTCACTAGAGCGACATTCTCTTTCTTTATCAATTGTTCACTGTTTTCATACTACGGAACTACGCCTCGTTTTGTATTTTGTTAAATGATTAACAATAAAAATTGAAACAATAAACATTATTATTATTTATTATTAATGTTCTATTAACTCCTTTTTATAAAATTAAAGTTTTCAGATTCATTTTTAAATGAATGTTAACAATCCTTCAGTTTAAATTTGAAATTGTAATCTCACAACACCGATGTACAGTGTAAGACGGCGTTACTACTCTGTGGCCGTAGAAACGCCCGGTTGGGTGCCCGGGCAGTTTTTAGCCTGTCCGGGCAACAATCCACATCTGCTCGGGCAGCAAAAACGACACGTGCACCCACCCGGACGTTTCTATACTACTGTTACTCGAATTTTAACCGAACTATTCTGCATATTCTGTGGTAACCAATGTTCTCATAATCTGCAAGACAAGTTGATGTCTCTCGATCCTTTCGTTTGGGGTTTCTGAACCGCAACTTTTAAAACATTTGTCATTCATATTTGGTTCGGAAGATAAACAAAACATAACAAATATTGAAGATGAACAAAAATCATTTTGTTTAGGGTTTATACAACCATGTCCATATAAAGTTCGCTCTAAACAAAATTTTAAAAGAATCCAAACTTAAAAAGAAACACACCTTCTATGGGGGTAAAAATGTTCAAAATATTGTACTTCTATTTCGCAAACCTCTTTAAATTAAAAAAAGTCAACCAACACTTTCTTTTTCTTCGAGAGTTTACCCCCAGAGCTGGTTGCCGGCCCGGCCTAAGCCGGCCCAAGCTGGCCTGAGACGGCCTGAGTGGGCTCGGCCCGGCCCGGCCTGAATTTGTGAAATCCAGGCCTAGTGGGGCCGGCCAGATAACCACATCTGTTCACCCCTATAATAGTTGAATTCTAAGACAACCATGTTAGAAGTACCACAATATCAAGCAAAAGTTAATCATCACCTTCTAAAACAGCAATACCCAAAAGATTATGACCAAAACCGTAATAATCCGGTCTTACCATTCGAAACATCAATAAAACCATTCCCAGTCATAAGCAAAACTAATTTCGCCGACACCTTGCCACTATTTGGCGTCTTCGCGGCGTTCCAGTTAGTTTTGTCTGAGTGGCAACATATTATTTCTTTCCTTCTTTCGTCAGTTTCACGTCAAATTCTTCGGATTCCAAACCATTTACTAATAATTTTGTAGGCGTTTTTAGGGTAACAACAGTTTTGGCTTCGTCATTCCGTGACGCCTCCGCGCTCTATTCAACAATCGCGGATGGGATACATATAAAAAGTGATAAAACCACAGAATGTGCCCTATTGACCACATTCAAACGACCGCCGATCATTTTAACTATATAAACTTGCGGAGAAATTGCGAAAAGAAGTGCTCATTGTTTCTTGAGTCACTTTTTTGATATCTAATGAGTTAGTTCTTCGGAAGGTTGGAAAAGGAATCTTTGGATACGACTGTGTTAATCGTATCGCATCACTGTGCACAGGTTTGCCATAAAAAAGTAATTTATTTCCTGTATCCCTCGAATCACAGTAAATTACTACTAATATTACATCTACTATTACTGTCAGTAATAGTAGATGTCTTCGAGGCAGGGCTTCGGCCATTCTTTCTGGAATCTTCTGAGCAAGGACGGTTCCTTTCTAACATTTAGTCTTCGGGTGCACGAAACATGGAATAATCATTTGAATTTGAATCTGATATGGTAGTTTCCTTGCACCTTTTGCGTTTGAACTCCAAGGCCGGAGCAAACTCCAAACTGTTACTTTAGCTTCTTTAGTCTTTCTCTGTATCTCACTAGGCATTGTTTCATTAAGCTGTAAAGGCGCTCCTTTGTTAATTTGTTAATCACGAGTTGCTCCATTCAACAATCATAGATTACCGTTGTCCTATAGTGATAAAGATGCCGTAAGCTGTAAACGTAGTTTGGCAATTAAAGGACTGTGTGGCTGATGGGCGTGGCCTAATTACTCCGCGTCGCTTTTCCCTTTGAGACCCATTTATTTATTTCCTCTTTCTTTGTTCCCATTCATTTTTCATGTCCATCTTAACTACGCTATCATCACCAGCAAATTCTCACATTTGCGATAAGGAAACGCCCGTATTTGGAGCTAATTTCGGCATTTCGCGCTCTAAAACAAACGACTTTGCACTTGCGGCGAGTCCGTAGAGTTTAAAGCACTCGTGGTCTATTAAGGCGAGCAGTCCTTTAAGAAATCATGTTCTTGTTCAGTAGAGCGGGGTGGACAGGTTTCTTTTTGGAGCTACAGTCTGTAATATGCGCCCTATTTGTGAAATCTGTCCCGTTTACTACTCCTAAATTCGTCAAAGACAATTAAAACACAATTCTTATTAGTTATATGGCAGTTTTTGCATAGTTTTCAATGTTATTGTGTTTCGAAAATGTGATTGAATACCTCGTACTGCACCGCATACAGCCTTTTACAATAGAAAATTCCGCTAATTGGAAAGTGCCGATACGCAGTAGTTGGGCTGGCTTCAAATATATTAACCGTGTAACCAATTTTCTCTGAGTTCTTCTTTACTACTCTAGTTGAAACAATTTTCTTGCTCAATTTTGGTTTGAAGAATATGCATTGCGCATCTTCCAATGGCTTCACACTTCAATAAGCAGATCACGCTCGACCGTTTGGAGCCGCATCCTAATTTATTCAAATTCATCGCGAATTTCCTTTTTGGTTTGGATCTGAGATCTAAGCTCCGCCCCCCTTTTCTAACAGCAATTCATCATTTCAACACAATTTATCACTGTAACACAACATCTGGTCAGTGACCAAAATGTAAAATAGGGCTAACAGGGTAATATTTCAATTAAAATGGAGATACTGACATATTTGTTTATGTTCGAACTGTTTGGAGGTCTGGTCTGAAGCAGAGCTGGTTATCCGGCCCGGCCTGAAATTTTGGAGGTCAGGCCGGGCCGGCCGGATAACCAGCTCTGGTCTGAAGGTTCAAGTCATTTTCGATTAGCATAGTCTGTATCAACAGCTATGATTACAGAACAGTATCCTGGTGAGTGGCGGTGTTAGATTAAATGAATGTTATTGGAATAAACGACTCACGAACTACCGAGTTTCCATTTATTTATATGCATAGTCTGTTTCAAAACTAAGACTGAACGTTTGAAGGCAAAATGTACAACACCGCGCATCGTATGAGGCCCGCGGAATGCATCTAAGTTTTGAAACAGACTATAAGACCGCGGCTCTCCAGGATAGCCACCCCTTGTGAAATATTTGAAGGTAACAGCATTACTCCAAGCATTCATTACAAAACGGATTATGCTTTATTATACAGCTTGTAGCATTTTCCAACCGAATTCAAAAGATTCAAATTGTGCACGCTTCCCCATAGCTCGGAGTCTTTCCGTTAAATAGCCTCTTCATTCGGTGCTCCCTTTTCTTCCACTTCGCAACCTTGTATCAAACTCCAAGTTCTCACGTTTAATCTGTTTCTTTCGAATTACAAGATAAAGGGGCCATTCTTTTCTTTTATTCGAATTCTATGAGTCAACTTCATTTGAATAGATATAGTCAATGGGAAGCTAGTTGTGTGTAAATGATACAGTCAGTCCATTATTATTCATCTTTTTGTTATATCAGCAGTTTTACACTTTTATGTAATAAAAACAATAGGAACTGTCAATAAAACCCCCCTTTATAAGGAGGCTTTCGCTAATTTTAAAACTCCATAGCTGTCTTTGTGGCTAAAATGTTCCAGTATTTTAAAATATAAAGACTTGTAGTTAGATTTCAGCAGAAATTTATAAATTTTATGAAAAACTATTTTGATTTTTGTCGCGAAGCCTTACTAGCTTGCGCTGCCGCTCTACCCACCAGCTGAATGGCGCCTGTATAGCGCCGCTGGCCCGTAAGTTCCTTGTAAATACCCGAAATGATAGTTTTGTGAGCCCAAGATGATTTTGATTGTAAACATTCAGAATGTGCAGATTTTGGTAATCTTGTGAATATGCATGTTTCCTTTTAAAATGAGAAACACGATGTCGCTACTCTCGGATCCAATCTAATCGGTGCGAAGCGTTTTATTGCGGAGCTTCAAAAAGCTTCAGTAACTGGGAATATTTAGCTTTACTAAGAAAATGGGGAACGTAGGCCATAAAACTCAAACCAGTATCACACATCAAGACACAGTCTTAGAACCCGGAAGCACTTCTAGAATCTTTTTGCCTAACCATAAAAGTCATTTTCGAATATAGTCTGCATCAGGAGTTATATTTCTAGCGCAGTATCCAGAAGGGAAGCGGTGCTAGATTAAAATAAATGCACTTTTTAAGCAAAGGCTCCAAATCCACCGAGTTTCCAGTTTCTCATACCTTATAGGATACTGTTCTTCTTAAAATCTTCCTCTTGATATAGTCGGTGGACTAATCGCTTGCAATGGGTTACGGTACGAACTGCAAATTTATTAGAGCTTTAGCTGCAACCGATTAGTCCGCCTACTATAGAGACTATACATATTTAGGTATATATTCAATTTTGAAATACCGATTTCAAAAATCATGCTTACAAAACACACTCGCATGGTTTCTTTCCATTCACTAGCAAGAAAATCTTTACAACACTCGGCCGAGATATCATAAATTCCATACTTTTCATGATAAGAATCGCATGAGTAGAAAGCAGGCGATTGTTTCCTATATTTCGCTCATTAGTACCTGCCAAGACTAAAGAGACCGCGCTTTCTGCGTATTTTATGACAAAGTTTCGTATTAGAAAAGTTTCAAAGAAAGGTGTAAAGAACAAAGCTTGTGAATTTCTTAACACGGCCTCCTTACTTATGAGTTCCAGGCTGTTAAAACGTCCCGGCCTAAAATATGGAACCCAGGCCAAGCCGGGCCGGTCCGGCCGGTTTGACAGCTCTGATAAGTTTGTGTGTATCTGAAAACACAAAATACCTTAAAACCCAACTTATTTGACTATGTTATTCTACTTGAACTTTCTCAAAGTATAATTTACTAAATTTCTGAAAAAGCTTAATGATATTTGGAATATACCGTCAACAATTCCCGTTCAGCTTACTAAAACCGGTTGAAATTTGAAGTTTCGTTTTTTAACTTAGAAGTTCCTTTAATTTGAATTCTTCATTTTTGTAAGTTTGAGTGTTAGAATTTTGTTCCATATTCCCCCTATCAGTTTTCTGATAAAAAAGAAAGAATTATAAACAATTCAGCGCTCAGCACAAAGCTGCCATTGCAAGCAAAGGCAAAGGCAAGCTTATTTATAGTCTACGGACAAATCTCATGTAGTTTAAAGGTCTATTTTTATAAGGCGAGAGCACAATTATATCGGTATGTTGTACATTTTCTTTCTCTTTCCGCGCTCCTTCTAAATTCTACAGTACACTCCAGCAAACGATTCCTCCTTCGACTATAGTCCTCGACTGAAGTTTTAACTAAATATTACTACGGGCCTCTCCTATTTGGAACCATAAAGAGTTATATTTATAGTAAAGTGCAGAATTCCTTACTTCTTCTATTTAGATTGCTTCACTATACTATTTTCACCTTTTTACTTTTGAAGCCAGTAAAGTCATAAATCTCTGCTTAGAGCCTCGTAGCTTCGTATATTATGCCAGTTAGCTCATTTAGCTCATCTTTAGAAAGCTTCGCGATTTCAATTTTTTCTGCCTTTTTCGTAAAATAACGCTTAGTTTTCTCAAATGTATAGTCGGATTCAAAAGTAATACGGCCGGTGTTAATAAGCAGGAATGTTGCAATATTATGTCTGAGTAAGGCAGAGCGAAAGCAAATTTGCAATCTGCTGATATCGCGCGCGTAGTATGCAAGCAGGCGCAGTGTTAAAAATAACCAAATACGCAATATACACGGCCTTATTACTTATGAATCTGACTATAGTTATAAATCGAAAACTATAAAATTTCTCACATGTTCGAAGATTTCCGTTCTCATTGCGGTTTCACTGAACACAACTTTTTCCACCAATTATGCCCTGCT
>JAQGAV010003737.1:0-11757 GCA_034691345.1 Phasmarhabditis papillosa | reverse complement strand
CTGCATTTGTGCGCGCAATAGCAATGATCTGACCCATTGAGTTTGCAGCTCGACCGTACCCCCCTGCATAAGCCTTTACCGTCGACTATAGCCAAGTTTCATCCAGCTAGTAAAATTGCAAAAACTTCTCCCCGGCCGGGAATTGAACCCGGGATCCCATGTGACAGACGCGGATACTCACCACTATACTACCGAGGACTGACTGTTATGTGCCTAGAATAGTATAAATACAAACTCCACTCTTTTCGTTTTTCTTTTTTGGTTAGTTATCTTGTTAAAATGTGTTTCTATGAAAATTATTTCCTCTGTCAAAGCTGGCCATCCAAATTAGTTTCTAGAAAAGCCCGAAGCAACACTATGCATGTCCTCATAAAAAGAACCGAGCACATGATTCTTGGAACGGACATTAAGAAACTGCAATTTCATTTTAGTTCTCTCTATTCTTTGGTATTATCCAGTTACTTGCTATACTTATGAATATTAACTTTTTGCAGCCGAATAATGGGGCTATAACTGCTTTTGTTGCTTTTTGTAACCGGTAATAAACGATGAAAGCACAATATTGCCTAATAACTCTTCATAGATTGTGTTCTTTTGCAAATACAGTGGAATTCAAAAGTTTCAAGTTTTTAGAAGGAAGCGTTGACCGATTCACAGACCAATTTTGCAACCATCAGAGTTTGCTATGTACGCAACATTCTCATAAAATTACGCAGGCGTCACGGCCTCTTTACTCTTTAACAACTATATTTGCTTCATACGGCTGTTTGAAATGGTAGCACATTCCTTTAATCCTACTCTCTCCATTGGCGCGCCGTGTTCAGTTAGTCTTTAAATTCGCTAATAGAGTAGTTTACTTTCAAAAGTAAGATTTGTTTATGCGCAGTTGTTCATCTATTCTCAATGGAATGTAGTTTACAAAAAGTATTTTGCAGGAGACTCAGAAACCGGAAACCCTTAAAACCGAAACTAATTTAAATAGTTCTGTTTTCTGGTAGTGTTCTATTTTGCTAGAACACGTTCACACATTTCACCAACACACCAAAAGTAGGACTCACCTCTCACCTCCTCTCAGAATAACAAAAATTTCCCGGACCGGCCCCATTTTTCGGGAAATCGTCCAGACGACCCCACCAATTTATTATTCATATTGTAGAATTGGTAGCATCCATCCTCCGCCATATAATTCTTATAAGGATTTCTTAATCCGCTTAATTTCGGAAAAGCAGACGATTGATTAATAAAGAAACGAAGCCTTTGAGCTGTTATTTCAAAAATGTTCAATTATTTTTATGGTGTTAATACCGTAATCCCGTAATCTTTTAAATGTATCATTCTGCGTGTTTATTTAACTGTATTACTCGTAGCACATACGAGATTTCTGGAAGATTTCTGGGTTTCGGCAATTTATTGCGGACTCTTAACATATTCCGGGCGCGCATACATATGATAAGTATGCTACTGTATTTTCAAGCTTTCAACAGCTACGGGGAGTCGAACACGAGGCCGCAGATCCTCACGGATACCGAATATTTTTACTATCAGTTTGAATGAAAGTGCATTTCAATATAGGGTCGAAGAAAATTTTTTTTTTTTTGGCTCTTTTTTTTGCTAAAACTTTTTGCCCCCGTACTTTGAACTATGCATAATCACTGAATGTCAGTTTCTGAGCTTTTGTATGATTATTCTTTAAGATTATTTCCGCTTTTTAAATTTGAAACAAATTTAATTTTAACGCCGCGTTGTTTAGTAACGCCGCTATCATAGTTGGAAATACGTAGATCATAGTTGAGAAAAGAAAGAGAATACATATAGCTACTTCCTAGTACAAGAAATGCACTTACAAGAATTGATTAGTCATGGAAACGAAAACATTACGTAATTTTAAAACTGAGAAAATGAGTCAAAGTGCCAGGGCGGGGAATTTGACCTGCCTAGGGCCAACATTTCGGGAAAACGGCCCGGGACCAGCCGGGGCCGAAAATTTGAGAAACGGGCCGGCCTTTTTCCAGGCCGGAAATACCGCCTAAATTTTGAGGTTAGTCTGTTTCCATAGATAGGTATATGGCGCATGTTTCTGGGGATAAGCGGTGTTAACTATCAATAGAATATGTATTAGAAGAAAAGTTTTCAATCCACCGAGTTTCCATTCATTATTAAATAACAACGTTGTTCCACTGGATACGGCGCTGGAAGCATAGCTCTTGATATAGACTATAGACGTAAAATCATTCACCTTGGATAGGTATGGATGGATTAATTTCTGGATAGTTCGAAACTCAATTTTGGAAGCCAGGTATTCAGTACATTCTATAACTTTTGCAAACCTTTGCAATCTTTCCAAAGGCACCTACCTCATTATAGAATAAAACTGTCCCCCAGAAACTTTTAACTCTAAATTTTGTTTGCAAACACATGAAATATTATGATATCATATGCGACTTTAGTGATATAAATAGCTTCAACGGCTATTTTCGGGCTAAATATCATTATTTTTCATCTTTCACCCGCGAAACGCACCCACCTAAGCATAGGAAATCCCAAAAAAGCTGGCGGATATGACAAATATATTATAATTACATTTGGTCATTGTGGGATGTTTGATATCATATAATGTTTGATGTTAAACTGGAAACTATGTTTATACTTTGATATATTATATATATCTGAAGAGTCTTTTCGAACTTGGCCTCCAATATTTTTATTTCTGGAAAATTAGAGCGGTTGTTGTGTTTGCAAGGCTCAAACTCTGAGGAATGGGGCTTATTGATGGAAAAGCTTTCCAATCCGGGTTGGGAGTAGTATACTACGAAGTAGGAACGTACCGATCGGGCCTAGTTCATCAGTTCGTTTTTATAGAACGCCGCTACTCTCTAGTGGCTGTAGAATAGAAATGCCCGGGTGGGTGTGCGTGCAGTTTTTACCTGCCCAAGCAGTTGTTAAGTGTTGCCCGGGCAGGCTAAAAACTACCCGAGCACCCACCCTGGCGCCTCTATCCTACGGCCACAGGACCAATGGGTAATTTAAATTTCCACCTTTTATTATGACGTGTATATGTTGCAACCACATACTATGCTTACAAGGAATATGGGTCTGCCTCGGATTGGATGAGTTAGAATTAATCTATATTGACAGCAGTGTTTACTCTAGACTAGTAGGTTGATAGAGGAATCTTAGTACGACGAACTTTTAGTAGTGGTTTTAGCTTTGACACATTTGGTCACTCTTCTTTCCTATGTGCTAATTTTTAGGCAGCCTGCACTATAATTTGGTTGTATAGTCAGCGCCGAGAGTAATAATGGAGGGCAACTTGCGTATTTACAGGATTTATAAAACCGCACCTACTGGCAATTAGCACGAACGCACTTGCAAAGTGCTATAGTGAACGGAGAGTAGCCGCCAGAGGCTGGCGCGGTGCTCGCAAAGAGTGGCTCAGACGAGCATTGAATTCTTAATACTTCATCATTACTCTTGGCGCTGACTATACTGCGCTGTAAACGTATTATGATATAGACTATGTACTCATTAACTTTGCTCGAAACTTTAAGCTTTATTACTTAATTAATACAACAAAAATGGATAGAATTCAATTACATAAAGTCTGACTATACTGATAAAACTTCACCCCTGGCCGTATCTTCTGCGTATTTTATGCGGAAGTTGCGTACTTAGCAAACTTCAAAGGGAAAGATGTTGCTAATTTTGAATTTTTGAATTATTAGTTTTTAACACGGCCTCTTTACTTTGATTTAGATTATATTTAGATTTTTTGATTTAGACATTTAAACTGTCTCGAATTGACCTTACTACTTTGCGGAAAGGCATGGTCCTTTTAAAAGATTAACTTCTCAAAACAATCTTATTTACTCATTTATTGTTTATATCTCAATTTGTAACTTTTTTACTTGCTACATTTACTAATGCATTGTTTCTAAACTCACACTCGGGACCGCCTATTATGTTAACTAAAAAATCTCACGCGGCAAAACCTTTTTCGTCTGCTTTCAAATTCGTAAATAACAACTTTTCAGCGACGCGCTAGGTTTCTGCAAAAAAGTTTGAAAAAAGTGCTGTTAAACTATTAAAAAACATGTTAATTGCGCTCTGTACGTCATAGTTATGTTCGTGGAGGGTCTCGTGAGCTACTAAAATGAGGTCATAGTGAAGTCCTCAAAAAGTGCGCAGATCACTTTAGCTTTTAATGTAGGTTGAATGAACCTGACCCACTGGAAGTCGGGATTACTAAGACTATAGTCTGCATCATTAGCTAAGGTTCTGCGAAGTATCCTGCAGAGATGCGATGTTAGATTAAAATGATGTAGTTTTGAAAAAAGGCTCCCAATCCACGGATTTTCCCATAAATTTCATATAACACCGCTGATCCTTAGGATATTCTAATGGAAGTTCAAAATGAAATAATAATTGTTTGCAGTTTCTCAATAGATTCGTAAGTTTTCAAGAAAATACTTCCTTATAAATTTGCTGCAATTGATTTGATTCGAATCCAGCCCTTAAAATACTCCAAAGCCTTGAAAAGCGAAATTCTCAATTGATAGCTTTGTGAAACGCAGGCAACCTACAACAAATGCACTCATTTCTGCATTTAAAATGAACTTCCACGGCTTCGAAAAGAGAAAACAAAATAAATTTTATGTAATTTATAGAAGTTTACGTTTCACAAATATTTAAAACATGAAGCAATGATATTTCTATCTCAGAGGAAACAAAGTATGTTATTATACCAAAGTTAGATTTTCTCAACGCCATATTGGTCCAGCACACGCAACTTAGCAAAAATCTCAATTTTCGGAGGAACAAGTATCATTAATGATTCCATTGGCAATAAACTCAGCTCGACACTAAATCCTCCTTCTTGCAGCTACGATAGGCATCCCCCCCAAAATAATCTCTGCAGCAAAATTTCTACTGTTTACAGCGCAAAAACTGTAAAATCTTCTTAATAAGTCTCAGCGGAAGGAATGGGCCGACCCCATTCGAAAGTTTTGGCCACAGGGCGCACTCCCCCCAAAACTCGGATCAAGCCCGGTCGGTATAAGAAATGCCCACCCCTGGTGATGAGCCTTATAAACCCGAACTGATAGAAAAGCATAAAACTGCTTAATTTCGAGTGCTGTTTATTCACCCATCTATAGAGATATGCGCTCTATTGCCAAAGCTGAGTCACACAGTCCTTTGAAAACGAAGCGTAATCTCACTGCTTCATTACCACGCTTCATACTCATTTTTTATAGTAGCGCATTATATCCAATTTTCACGCGGACAAATTGTTTTTCTTAATTTTTAGTGCTTTTCGGGTACTTGCGTTCTTCACCTTTAGCAACTTATTCAACCGTGAGTTACCCATTATTTCAGTTATTTCGAGATTTAGTCATTTCCAACTTTTTGTAGCTTCGACTCTTAATTCTTGCCTGAAATCTAGTGAATCTAAACTCCGCCTCCAGGAGTTAGCGCCGCCCACTCGGAGCAACTATGTAGTGTCGGTTTATATTAGTATTGTTCATTAGCATAGACGAGTATCATGAACTCGCCAGAGCTCATAGATTTACCGCGGAACTTTCGGAGATCATTGGTTAGTATAGTCAGTTGCAAAAGTCAGGTTCCCAGCGCAGTGTCCTGGCGAGTAGCGGTTTTAAATTAGAATTAATGTTTGAAGGAATGGCGTCCAATCCATCTATTTTCCGTTAATTTTCATATAACATCGCTACTCCGAGGATGCAGTGCTAGAAACCTATCTATTGACATAGACTATATAAAGTAGCTGGTATACTCGATCGCTCTCCAGTCTCAGTGTCTTACTGTAACTGTTTAACTACCCAGTTTTTGGAGTGGAGCTCTCTTTTTTGGATTTACATTGAGAACTGATTTTTGCCGAACTTTTGATGTGCGCAGTTTTTAACAGTATTCCTATTTCGACTTCTCGTTGGGTTTGAATTGTTAGTTAAGTTTCTTTCTCAAGCCAATTGGCAAGCTCGGTTGAAAACATTCAAACCTTCGAAGGTTGTCCACCAGCTTGCGATAGTACATTTAAAAATGGTATGCTCGACTCATATCCAACTCATTTTATGTTACCAAGTTAATATTCTTTGTAGAACCTCTGTATAATACAGCATAATGGCTTAATTTTCTGAATACCCTAGATTCATGGTGCCATTTTGCACCATATTACGTATGTGTTGTATATTATCTAATTTTCTATATGAATGTTTGTCAATATATTACAAAAATGTTACAAAAATAACATAAATGTACAATTTGTAACATATTTATTAGTAAACAAGCAATTAAGCATATTTAGTATAAGTATTCAGTGTGGCTTCAAGTATTTTGATAATGTGTGGCCTACAAGCTTTATATGATTATGGTACTAACTATAGTCACATTCAAAAGTAATACCGCTGTATAGAGTGCGTATTTCATCATTTTTATCACTGCGCTTGCTGGCATTCTACGCGCGCGGTATCAGCAGATTGCAAACTTTCTTTCGATCTGCCTTACTCAGACAAAATATTGCAACACTCCTGCAACTCCAATTTCATTAACACGGCATTATTACTTTTGAATCCGACTATATTGTTCATTTCCAAAACTAAAACGGCTGCAGTGTCAGCGCTGTTAACGACTGAACTTCTTTGTTGAGACTTTGTTGAGTACATTCCCCAACCGGCTCTGTTCCGTTTCGGCACATATAGTTAGATTTCATAGTGTAAGTTCGGAGACGGACCATTCGGAACTGGAATCGTCCCGTGTTTCTAGAGCCATTTCTGATTTGTTAATACCGCGCTACTTTAAATAAGAATATACAAATGTACGCTCTACATTTTACTCTATAAGCTTTTGAAATTCTTTCCTCACTAGTCTTTAATTCATTTATCTAGTTGGGGGTCTTCCTTCCAATTAATTTCCTCCCAATGGAGTGGTCTATAGCGTGAAATGACTGGGTTCCAGAAAGATTCAATTACCGATTTGGTCGTAAAATTGTTGTTTTAACCCTTGAACTGATCGAACTTTATAATCTGAGACTAGAATTGTTTTTTTTTGGCTTCTAAAGTACATACTAGACTACTTATAACAAGGACTACCCAACGCAAGATCGGCCCGGGCCCATTTTTCTAAAATCTTTTGTTACGGGCTCAGCTCAACAACCCTCCCCCCACCTTGGGCAGCCCTACTTGGAACTGTTTCTTTCCAGTTCTTCAGCCCTTCACTTGAAATAATTGTACATAAACATTATGCTTCAATACTTGTTTCCGTAAGTTTTATAAACTTCTTAAAGAAACAAACAAGATTGTAATTCTTGAAACTCCTTCAGATTACCTTTCCAAACCTTCACCCATAAACAAACTTCACTGAATCTGGTAGCTCTCCCAGCATTACATTTTTCGTTTGTGCAATTTAAACGTTCTTTAAGGCTTTTTTAAATATGTGGTCGTATTATTGTCTATGGCCACCCACTACCTTTTCAACAAAAGAGAAAGAGCTAGACGGGCCCAGTAATAACTTGACTTTTGAAAGATGAATGTTTTAGTTGACAATTGGAATGCGTCATAGGTTAGAGTCAGCATGAGGTATTTCTGTAAGAGTGTGGGGCACATATTTCCAAGAGCTAACCCTGAGCAGAACTTATTTTATATACAATATTTTTATTTTACAGACTGAAAGTGAACTAAGTTGATGCTAATGGGTGTTCATGCACTAGCTGGATAAAACCTTTTGCCTGCAAAAGGTTCTTTTTCCCAATCTTCAATATCTTGAACACGGCTCACCAACGGAGACAGTTGGGTTAAAGGACTGAGCTCTCGTTTTAAAATTAAAGTTCATTTTTCTCTGGAAAGCTGTAACCGAATAATTCGAAAAAACTCAGTTGCACAGATTTAGCTATGGACTTTGTTGTTTAACAATTTTGCTTAATAAAATATGCCAGGATATGAGCATCAAGATTTCACCATTTGAATTTGCTCTGTCCCGTTGCCTTGGGGCGCGGCGAACCGCGTGAAGTGAAGCCTGTGAAGGCGACATTTTGCAACACTGCGCATCGAGAAAGGCCGGCGCCATGCAGATAAGTTTTGAACAGTCTATACTAAGCCGATCCTAGCTTAAAATATCATCCCTTGTCCATATTTTTATTTAATTAAAACAAAACCTCTTCATTCAGCATTTCTTACACCTTCTAACTTTCGCCTACGTACATTCATTCTGCATTAAAGAAAGGTCTTCTATCTAACACAATTGGCTTAGTCAAGCAAAAACAGCAAGTTTGTCATTGCTTGTAAAAGTCATTTCCTCATTAGAGCAGCAGTCACTTTTTGTTTTTTCGTTGTTGTTTTCGTCTTTAGCCGATTATGAATAGGTTCGGTATTGTTTTAAAGCATCTGCTTAGCAAATTGTTCCTGTTTTCTTTCTCCAATCGTCAGAGATACTTTTGAAAACAAAAAGTTTCCGTTTTGAGTTTTTTATAAATGACAAATGTTTTGTATAGTCTAGCGAGTTTGAATAGATTATTATGATAAATTGAAGTTATAAATAACAAAATGATCTATGCTTGAGTAGTTTTGGTATGGGAATCTTTTATTTTGATGGAGTTCCATCATTATTTTCCGTAGGAAACAACAATTCAAATTCATTCCACAAAAATATCCGTCAGCGGCGACAGTAATAATGGAGTGTCACTTGCGTATTTTTAGGATTTTTAACACCGCACCTGCGGGCAAATTGCACGCGCGTACTTGCAAATTACAATATTGAACAGAGAATAGCCGCCGGATGCTGGCGCGGTGCTCGCAGAAGGGGCCTAGACGAGCGTTGAATTCTTTACACTCCATCATTACTCTTGGCGTTGACTATATGAAAAGCAACGTATTCAGCGCAGTATCCTGAGTATCAGCGGTGTTAAATAAAAATGAATGGAAAATCGGTGGAATAGGAGACTTTCCAAAAGTACATTCATTTTAATCTAACACCGCCTCTCACGGAAACTGCGCTGGAAGCTTAGCTTATGACACAGACTATAGATGTTTGTCATTAATTAATAGGGTTGGAAGCAGACCTCTCACGAGACCCGAGCCCGGTGAAGAAATTTCAAGGCCCGGCCGGTCCCGCAAACTTTTTCCAAAGCCCGATCCGATGAGAAGTCTTGTGGAAGCCACTATCAACTTCTTTAGTTGATTCAGTTCGTTAGCATCTCAAATATATAGAATTTTGCATATTTACTTAAATTACGTCTATATTTCTATAAAAAGCATAATTGGTCTGCTTAAAATGCAAAATAGGTGATTTCCAGTCTAGCGTTTCTCTTAACAAAGATCCTACGATCAGTTTACTTTAGTATAGTCTGATTCAAAAGGAATAATGGAGTGTTACTTGCGTATTTTAGGGAAGATTTGCGTATATTTTTGGTTTTCTAATACTTTCTCCCTTATTACTCTCGAATCAGACTATAACTTATATATCTAAATGTTTTTGAATTCTTCCCAGCTAGCCTTCTACACACATACTGATTCACATTTTCTCAGAATTTGGCATCTTTAAAGTCTCAAAAACATCTCGAAACATCTCACGAGTTTCTTCCATACTGTGATTTATTCATTATCTCGCGTGTGGCCTAGGTTCAAATCACATCGTGTCTCGTGTGCAGAACTGCACCTAGGGAGGGGAGTGGGGGCGTAAAAATGCCAAGCTATGCAACCTAGAAAGAGTATAAACTTAGTATAATGTATTTAGTTGAAGTTTAATGTATTTCATACACGAATTTTTCAAACTGTGCATTTTTATTATAAAAAATAAGAGTGGGCCAGGCGCGGTCCAAGCTCCAGCAACTACAGGCCGATACGACACTCTTGCATGAAGGTGGAGGTCTCTATAACACTCTTGCATGAAGGTGGAGGTCTCTCGAATCCCGGCCCAATCCAATGCCCAAGATTGATGCATCTGGTCCACGAAGTTTTCGAAACTTGTCATTGTCGGTATGTAAACAATCTATCAAGTCCAGGGCGGCTCCTTCAGAATAGCGGTTTTCAATATAAATGAATGAACTTTTGAAGAAAATCCTCCCAATCCACCGAATTCCATTCTTTTTAAGTCTAACACCGCTTCACACTAGGATACTGCTCTGGAAAATAAGCTCTTGGTACAGACTATATTTAGTTTTTTCTCTTACCCGAGCAAAGATTATATTATTCTTATTTTGCATATTCATATGATGCAAGAAACTCGTTATTCTTGAACTGAAGCCGACAATTGTGCTAATCAAATAAAGAGTAACGTCGTTAGTCATAAAGTTTTATTAGATTCTTTTTATTATTATTATTTGGTTTAATCTATTTTTGTTCTGTGAAGCCAGGGGCCGGAGATTACAATTAGAAACGCCCGGGTGGGTGCCCAGGCAGGCTAAAAACTGCATACGTACCTACCCGGGCAGCTAAAAACAGTTCAGAATTGTTGCCCGGGCACCCACCCGGGCAGTTCTATACTACGGCCACAGGGGCCAGCCCGTGGTCAGGTGCATTAAAACTCCACCCCTCTATGAAACCCTTAACAAATCAGTTAAAAGTCTAGTTTACAAGTGGTCGTTGAGTTTACTTTCTAACTTTGTTACTCGAAAAACACTCAAACTACTAATTTAAACGAATTTGTTATCGGACTTGCGAAAAGTTTGCTATTTTTTGATGCAAGAGCATCAATTTTTGAGAGGAGTTTTGCTACGGAACTTAGAAGATTCCTGGTTGAGAAGGATTTTTGTCTACGCTCTATTTTCAAAACACATCACCAAAAAGTACTGAGGTCTGCTCATTGGATCTGGAGAACATTTCCGTGAAAATTTACGCATATAACAACTCAAAGTAGCCGCTTCAATCATATATTGTGCAACACAAGTTTTCCATCCGCTTATAGGTTAAACTACATAAAAGGTAGTGTTTACAAACCGAAAAACGATTTGATTATTTGATTATCAAAAGAAAAACTGATTCTATATTATTCCAAAGAACCACCCAATATTGCTGAAGCCAATCTAATTAGAAACTAGTGATTCACCTTCTTTTCTATACTTTTGTTAACTTGTTAATTTAGAATTCCCTTTTCGTTCTTTCCATGGTGCATTACTAGTTCGCAGTTTCATCCGAGTGTAGGATATGTCAAACGCAGCCTAGCTAAGGCTAATTTCGCAGGTTGCTCCAGACATTTTGACTCTAGCGAACTTGTGCAGGCAAGATAGATTGCCAGTGAGGGTTGACACATTTTTGATTTTGGCACTTAAGGTATCCATCTCAAGCAAATTTACTACCAGGGGACGAGCAAAAACTGCCCTAACTTGCTGGTACCGGATCGTAACCGGAAAAGAAACGTAAATTGCTGGTACCGGGTCGTATTGCTCGTATCTGGTCAACCAGAGTTATGTATTTCAAGTTGGATTTCCAGCTAATTTGAATGCTATGGAACCGGCCGAGCACGGTTGGCCGATATTCTTCGTAACATGGGCTCGGTCCACTTTCAAGCGGTCCCAAACCAGCCGCTCTATTAAGGACCATACATAAGGGTTCATCCTACTCACAGGTTTTTAGGATCACTGAGGTTCTTTTCATAACTTAACTAAACAATTTATTTCAACGTTCCTTTCAATTAAAAGTATTTAAAAAGTATTTTATTTCCTGTATCACTCGTATCCCAATAGTAGTAGATTTCTTCGAGGCAGGGCTTCGGCCATTCATTCCGGAATCTTCTGAGCAAAGACGGCTCCTTTCT
>JAQGAV010003736.1:0-11758 GCA_034691345.1 Phasmarhabditis papillosa | reverse complement strand
GAAAATTCTGGAGAAATTGGTGTCAGATGGATGACTCTAGCACGAAACGATCCAAAGAAATGGAAGAAATTAGCTAATTCAGCGTGATATAAATCTCCATGTGATCTCACGATTCTGAATAAATATTGATTGATTGATGCATTTTTCCGCGTCCGGGTTGTCGCGCGCCCTTGCTTCACCGCGCTCCAATATAATTTGCAGCTTATACCCTATACCCTTGCATAGCACTTTGCCGCCGACTATATACGTAGTCTGAATTTTTGCAGGAAAACACAGGTATCCTAATCCTATATATATCCTTGATGCACTGTAACAATAATCACAGTGCTTTTCAATTAAGAAGGGCCCAAGCCTTTACTCGGCACCCCCTCAAAAACAAAAACCGGTGACCCAATCCCTTCCAGATTTCACAACTCTTACAAATAATGTACCCCATCCCACTGGCTCTAATTAAACCGCGTCCATGAAATATCGACACCGCTATTTGAGAAAAACCTGCTGCTGTTGTGCAGTTGATTGATAGTTTGCTAACTGAAATGTTTCACCACGGGCCGGTCCGGCTTTGCTTAAACTAGGTGTCCAACGGCCGGTCCTTTGCGAGCAACAGGCGCGTCTCCTTGAGGGGGCCCTGCTGAACCCATAGTGCGTGTGCCTGGAGAGTGCGTGCCCCCGGTGGCAACATGTGCAGTTAAATGACTTTTGTCTTGGTACCTACCAACACGGAAAGATTTGGAGAAAAATAAAGAAAGTTTGTAAAAAGAAGGATAAAAGATAAATGGACAATGTTATGTGTATAGAAGACAGCATGAGCTAAGGGGGTACGGAGCTATTTGGTAGCAGCAGAGGTGGTTATCCGGGCGGCCCGGCCCGGCCCGGCCTGGGTTTCAAAATTTCAGTACTAAAGTAGAAGACCAAGGATCTAAGCGGAGAAGCTCACGCGGACTGATCCTAATTACGATGTGGTCTGCCCAACACGGCAGATGCCACACTTCGACAGTCAGGAAACTACAGCATAATCATCCACATGATTGTGCACAATACCAACTAAGTTTCCACCAAACCTAATCTTCCCCAATCCTAGAGTCAAACTACAGAGTGCATATAGAAGGTAGGTAAGAGTTAGACATGAGTAAATATAAGAAAGTTAAGGTCAATGACTTGAAACAGTTACTAACACATAAACCTAACAGAAGTATACAATAGAAACCCTAAAGTACATCACCGGCAGGAGCAACAGTTTGGACGTATACTAACGTTCTTCAGCGAGGACATCAATCGAATGGCTGCGCGTTGCTTACATGTTGCGGCTACGAGTTGCGTCGTTGCGAAACCCAGCCGCGCCGCAGTCCTTCAACCAATTGCAGGGAAATGCAAGGCAATTTCCTGCATAAACCCTACGAATCATCAACCTGTCCATCTTCAAACCCAAACACTACTTTTTGACAAAAGATTATCTTTGCAACAAAAAACGTCCCAATCTCCGTTACAACTGTGCAACAAATGTCTATTTGATAGTGGTCAGCGCAGTCTGGAGGGGGCTCCGGTCAGTTGTAAGTGATTTATCCCTAAAGAAATGTAAAAAAGAAAGACGGATACAAAGTTTCAAAGCAAGAACACAAGTTGGAACGTGGTGGAACAGCTTGAAACCATGAAACCTCGAAGGAGTGAGAGTGCGAAAAGTTCAAAAACCTAGTGAAAGATAGGGACTTTAGAGAAGATTGGGTAGGATGTTAAGTTTTTTGTTGATTAATAATACCGCAAGGTGATCTACTCAATATACTGTGAAATCATCGCTACAGTTGAGGTTCTTATTTTTCAGAGGTAAGCAGTTTCCGTTATAAAAAATGGAGCTAACGAAACATCAACTTCCAGTTTATAACGAATCATTTATTTTAAAATTCAAAGTAGCTTCTTAACTTGTTAGTCAACAATTGAATCCTTATACAAGACTCCATGAAATCTGAAAAACTTAAATCTGTTTTTTTTCTGATTTTAAGTACATAGAGAATGAACTGTGAATTGTAGTTAAGAGACGACAACATTAAGGACAATTAGTTAAATTAATAAATAACAAAAATTTACGTGATTTCGGTAGGCTTCCTATCTATCCACCGAGCATAGGACAACTCCTCTCTCGGCGGATAACCTGAGCGTAAGTGCAGGCCGCTCAACCGATAGAGGACGACGTGTTTTTTGTCAGCAAAGGCTCATGAGAGATAAAAAGATAGATTATCAGAAAAGATGGGTAACATTAATTAGTTTTATTGATAATCCACTTAAAGATTTTGTTGGTTCTATGATATTTAGATTGGAATCTTAAAAAAGTAGGTCGTTATTCATTGCAAACATATAGAACTTATTCGGCTGCATCAATCTAGGTTGTGGAGAAACTGTCCGATTACATAGTGGTTGTAACAGTTAATTAAGCTTTCTTTATACTTTATAACCGAATGTTGTTTTCAAGTTAACTACAAATAAGTTAAAGTTGTCGTAGAAGAACTAATTTTTGTTTATTATTGTTATTTTGAGGTATACAAGAGTTCTCTGGCAAGAGTTGGTTGGTTCAAATGGTTCATGTTTGCCAGAGAACTTCTGCCTCAGTAATTTAACAATTTGAAATTACAGAATTTGAAAACGAGTGAGTATGACGAAACAAAGTTTTATCATTCGAATCTTTGCTAGTTATTTGAGTTTAAGCCCGCTCAAATTCAAAAGTTTCATTTTCAATGAAAGTCTTTGTTTAGAAGATTTCAAAATACAATAGACCTACGAGTAGTTTCAAATGGTCAGAGGAGGAGGTCTGTTCAAAGAAAATTCAAATGGAAAAGAGCAGGTGCGGTCCTACTAGCATTATTTAGCAAGTTTTCGGTTTTAAAGAGAAAGATAGAGTCGGCTACAGAAAGAAGAAAGAACATAGTTACGGTGTATTGATAAAAGTTCAACGTGGCCTTATAGGTAAAAATTAATTTTAAGTTTTCGATTTCCACGAGAATGGTTTCAACCCGTCTACCAATCTGGTTTTATGAATATTACTGGGCCACGGAGTCACTTTTTTCAGACCTCTCAAATGGGCCGGGCCGGGCCCGAGTGATTTACGAAAACTAACCTCGGGCCTGTTCCGGATCTGAGAGGTCTGACTGTTTTACAATAAAAATTTATAATTGTTGACGATATTCGTAAGTTTAACTTTTAATAAAAGACTAACCAGGCAACTGTAAAAGGCTAAATTAGCTTTTCACTATTGCTTTATCATTCATTCAAGAATAACAAATTAAAACAAAACCTTGCGAATATACTAAAATATATTATTATTACACAAAAACCGCTCCCATACTTTTTTGTTAACTCATTCCGAAGTCCCGCCCCTTTTTACAGTATCACTTACAAGCAGGGTTGACCGCTACATCTGGCGAACAACTGTGCCCGAAGGGTCAAATAACCGGCGAGAGAAGTGGAAATACTGTGTTTATAGAAGAGACGCAGACATCTTATGAAGCGGTCGCAAAAAAGAATAGTAAAGTGATTTAGAATAACGAAGATATATAAAAGTTAGTAGAAGAGTTCTTAGTCAAAGGGACCATGAGTGTCGAACAGTTGTTAGTTTTAGAGGGGTTGTGGACCAAATTATAGGAAACATTTTAAAAAAGAGAGGAAAAAAAGAGCAAACCCGTTTTCAAAATGTTCCGACCCTGTGGCTGTAGTATAGAAACTCCCGGGTAGGTGCCTTAGCAGTTGAGCATTTCCGGGCACCCACCCGGGAGATTCTATACTTCGACTACTGGTCTGGCCGCTAAGTTACTATCCCTAGGTATAGGAAAAATATTGTTTATAGTTGATGATTTGAGTTATTGAGATGATAAATAAAACTAATAAGCAACTATAATAATGTTACATTGAAGTTAAAATTTTTCTTTATTATAGTCTGTGTCAAGATCTTGTTTTCAGCGCAGCATCTAGGGAAACAAAGGCGTTATATAAAATGAATGTCAAATCGATGGATTGTAAGAATTTTCTACATAAAGTACATTCACTTTGGTCTAACACCGCTTATCTCCGGAATACTCCTCCTGGATAAATTCGGGCCTTGATACAGACTCTATTAGGAAACAATGGCTTGAATAATCTAATAAACTATTTTTAACAGTTCTCAGTAATGATTTTGGTTCTAAATAAATCTGTGCATGAACAAAGACTACTACGACAATACAAGATAAGGCTCGCTAAGAGTATGGTTATTATGCACCGACCGGTCATGCAATTCAATGATTCAAAAGACTAGTAATTTAATGATAAGCATGCAACTGGGCTTTGAGTTCTTGGCTTAATCGCTCAAAGCATCTTGAATTTCAAGAATCAAAGAATGGTTAGTTGAAAGTGTTGTTGGTTAGTAGAAGAACTTGGAATTCACGTTCTTTTAACTTAATTTTGTATTTTGAGTTAACTTATTCTTAAAATGACCACTTTTAATGTGAAGAAAATATATAGGCTTATAAAAAAGGTTTAATAGTGAACTAACCAACATCAAACTTAACTTTATAAGCTGTAAAATATAAAACAAAGTTCTCAAACACTTGCTCAAGAAAAGCAATCTATATCGGCTCAATCGAGAGAAGACTTGGCTTTTTGTCTAAACAGTAGTACGGAGGCTTTTGCTAGGAAACGGGAGAGATGCGCGACTTTGCCTCTAACAAAGCAGTCGACACACGCAAAACAATTAACTGTGACCGGGAAAAAGAACGGAGCGAACGGAGCACAAAATCAAGCCAAACAAGAGGTATGAGTAAGGAAAGAAACCGTATTTCCTTGTTTGAAAAAGGGTAAAAGTAAGCTTTTGTTGTAAGAATTATATATAGAGTTTAATTCAAAGTCACTTCAGAGCTAGTGATACTATTAAAAAGCCGTGCTCCATGTCCAGGCTTTCAAATGTAGAAAACGTTATATTAATTATGGTATAGTCCAAAAAAAAATACTGCAGTGAGCTGTGTTGTTTAAGGTTTCAAAAATCGCAAGTTCTTTGTCAAAATTAAACTTCCAATATATGGTTCGATGCAATTTTTTGTTTGTTGTCATAAAAATATTATGGTATGAGTTTTATTTTGTATCAGGTCCAGAAAAAGACAAATACGCAATTGCGGAAGCCTATGTATACCACGGCGCACTGAGGTATTTTGTTTGTTATAGACTATATCATAAAGTAGTTCTTTAAAGGAATGGGTGACGGAAGCAACACAAGTGTTACCGAGCTCGAGTTGTAAAATTGTAGTCTAAGAATCATGTTACCTTAGGACATGCGTAAGATGTGAAACTGAAACTTTCCAGAAGACATTCATGCTAACTCAAAGGATTATTTTTAAAGGTAATTTAAATATTTACTTTACAAATGCAGCCTTTAAACCCGTGGCGCGTTTTCTGGCTGCAAGGCTGCATTTGAAGCTTTAAAATCGTTTATTATGCAAACTATCAGATTACCAAGACCAATATTAGAATAAAAAGCAATCTTCTTGCATGAAAATGTGTATGAATATGATAACAATAAGCATTAATATGCAAATTATACTGGACAGTGGCTATGTTACTAGGCTGGCACTAACTAGTAGACAGTCATAGCTAATTAAACAAATTAGAAGACCACCTAGGCAGTCTTATAACTATGTTAATAACTATTTATATTAACACCAACACTATTGTTATACATTAACCTAACTTTCATGTGGACCTCAAACATGGCCATTTCTCGTTTAATGAAGTAATTGCATTCGAATATATATATATAGTCTGATTCAAGAGGAATAATGTACTTGCGTATTTTGAGAAAAGTTTGCGTATATTTTCGGTTTTCGAATACTTTCAGAGTAATTTTCAACGATATTCTTGTTTAACACTCCATTATTATTCTCCAATAGAACTATAACAAACACACCTAAATAAGAAGACCAAACAGTTAGCTGAGTATTCAAGGAAATTTAGGGTACTAAGTGAATTCCATCAACTTTGCATTGAATTAGGGATAACTTTTTTTTTCTATGAAGAATAAGTAGTTCACTCTTTACAAGAAAATAGCAATTTTCACAGTAACAAAATTAAACTCTCATACATCACCTACTCTCCTCAGTGCACAATAATTCTACTAAGACTATCAAGATCTGCCTAAACTATTTACAAGCTCTCCAGCTAAAGATGTATGTCAATTGATTAGTTGGTTACTGATTTGCTATTATTTGTATATAACAAACACGCCTAAATAAGAAGACCAAACAGTTAGCTGAGTATCCAACGAGACAAGTGTGACGGGAAATCAAGCGTGCCTCAGTCAACGAGCCTCTGTAAACAGACCAATAGAGAGAAATAGACGAAGTAAAAGAACCAGATATCGGATAGGGGGAACACTCAGGTTTACAAGTTCAATTACTAAATATTTCTTCTTTTATGTTCAAGTTATACGACTGGTTATATTTTTCACAGAATCTAGGAACAAGGTTCTTTGGATCTTTAGCTTACGGTTGGAAAGAAAGTTATAGTCGGCGGACTAATCGCTTGCAGTTAAAGGTCTAATGAATGAAAATTGGAGCATATATTTACTCTAATTACTCTAATAAGCTCAAATAGTTTGCAGTTCGTACCGTAACCCTCGGCTAGCGATTAGCCCACCGACTATAGTTGATTTCTGACCTTTATTCCTTAATTTGGGATATTTTATGAATAATAAAAAGTATTTGGAATTGATTGCCAACTTTTTAATTGTAGATTACGCAAATTCGGCTTTAACTATTCACTGCTACTGGGCTACACTGTCTAAGTGCATAGTTCATATCAACAACTAAGTTGCCAGCGCATTATGGCAACGTGTTAATTGCTATAGTTGAAATAATATTTCGATAAAAAAATATCTTCAATACTAACACAATCCTTTCATTGTATCAGTATTCCTTAGACAAATTTCAATAATAACCTCTACCATCTTTCAAAAGGCTCGCTCGCAACCTCGTCATTTCTATTGATTGTATTCTCTGTAGCATTTTCTATTGAGAGATAGTGCTCGCAGCGGTCATCGGTAGTCATGAAAAATGGCTGATCCAACTGAAGTTAGGCTGCGCGTCTTTCTCGCGGGTTAGACTCCTAAGAGACTATACAGTATGCTAAGAGACTCAGACCAGTCGGGTACCAGGACGTGGAAAAACGACCGACCAAAGCCGTGCGATGCTATTCAACTCACGCTGCTCGCAAGCAAAAGCATCTCATCTAATTTGCTACGAAATAGATATAACGGCGTGTGCGGTTCGCTTTGGAATATGAGTTGGGGATTGGAAATTGTTCTAGATGTTCGAGAGGCCCAGACGATCCAGCGGGCCGAGCCCGGGCCCTAGAAAAAATTAGCGAAAAAATTCTGTATTTATTGTTACTCTCAGGGTCCGCCTGGGCCGGGCCCAGGTTGGTTGGTCTGGAGAGGCTTGGCTTATATTGAGTAAAACTTGTTGATTTCATATTTTATAGCTTTTGCTTATCCGTATTGGGGGATCTACATAGCTGAGAATGTATTTTTGTAAGGCTGTAAGTAAACTAGCATCTGGTTTGGTATAGTCAGAGTCGAAAGTAATAAGGCCGTGTATGCTGCGTATTTCGTCATTTTTAACACTGCGCCTGCTTGCATTCTACACGCGCGTATCAGCAGATTGTAAAATTGCTTTCGCTCTGCCTTACTCAGACAAAATATTGTAACACTCCTGCTTATTAACACGGCCGTAATACTTTTGATTCAGATTACACTCATCCAACTGCATCAAAATAATAGTGAACATATTCACCAAATGTTTTATATAAAACTTATACTCAACCAATTAAACCATTTTAAAGTATTTGAAGCAAATTTTCATCTTTGCTTAAACTTTGTTGAACTCTACCAATACAAGTGTAATCAAACACCAACAATGGCACAGATTATATTGCCATCCGTGAAAACCAATGCTAGAAACAATTGGTATTGTAGCTATGTTCTCAGGTTACTAATCTACTTGACCATCTATCTAGGTATACTGTATTATCTCAAGCAGTCAATGACAATCCCAATATAAGAACATAATATAAGCAATGTTTACTCTTTAGATTAACCTATCAAGTATATTTGCATGCCTACTGTTACTAACATTAAGAAGAATGAATTAAGCACTTAATCGGGGATTGAGAATTGACTTCCATTATTATAAATAAGTTAATACCTTATTCAAATTGTAAAACCACTCGGTCACAAGAAAACTTCTGGGAAACAAAATATTATAGAGAAGTTCAAGTTAAGGATTCAGGATATCTATATCTATACTGAGCGTACAGTTAGACAAACTTGGAATGGCAACATTTCTGATTAGTATTTAACAATATATCAAAGGCTGGATTTCCAGGCAGTATCTTGGAAAACAGAAGTGTTAAATAAAAATGTATATACTTACCGAAAAAGCTCCGTTCACCGATTTTCAATTCATTTCTTATAACAACACTGATATAGTCCATTACAAAAAAGACTGCAGTGAGCGGTGTTGTTTAAGGTTTCAAAAATGGCTCGTTCTGTGACAAAATTAAACTTCCATTATATGGTTCCATGCGTAATCTTTGTTGTCAGAAAAGTAACATTGTACTAGTTTTATATTGTATCATGTGCAGAAAAAGACAAATACGCAATTGCGGAAGGCTATGTATACCACCGCGCTCTGCGGTCTTTTGTTTGTTATAGACTATACCCAGGATACTGGTCTAGTAACCTAACTATTTATACAGACTATATCTTTAAAAACCCCAATAATTTTAATGAAGAAAGTACCACAAAAAACAATATTTTAAGAAAAACTAAAACTTGAGCCTGTAATCTCTTCTCTTAGAATGACAGCTGTGAAATCAATACCCAAATCAAGCACATACTTATAGGTAACCTCTACTTGCGACCTTTGAACACAGGCTACTATTTACAGTACTTCAGTTAAGGAGTGGCGGGACCCATTAGGGTAGCGGGTTTTTATTAGATACCGTAAGCACTCAATCAACTGCAGCCACACTTTGGATTCAATTTCAAATAGTCAAGCCGCTACCTAGAACAGATGTGAACCAAGCTAAAAAACTGTAATTCCGTTAATATATGAATTAAATGGAATGGAATGGGAATGGTAAAGTTAATTCATTTTTGCAAAACCGTACAAACCTTAAGTTTGATAGAACTAACAGTGAAGATGTGAAAAGGAGGTATGAAATTAAGTAATTAGCATAAATAAATTAAATTAAGTAAATAGGAAAGTTATACTCTTCTATATGTAAGTAACCTAGTGCATATATATATGCATATCTCTGGTTGACTAGATACCGACAAGACATACCAGCCGCGACCACCTAATACTGACGTCAGTTGTTGGTAGCGGCTGGTAAGTTTTGTCGGTAGCGGCTATGCGCCGACAAATACGGTAGGGATTTTTTAGTATCCGCTAGTTACTAGGGAAGGCCGCTCGTATTTGTCGGTATCCGCTGGGTGCCAGCCGTTACCAGAGTTTTTCTAAATGGCAGGCATTTTGTATCAGAAAAATCCCATAGAATAAACAAGTAATACAAAGTACTTTAACACATCCCTCAATTGGAAAGAAAACTCAGGAAAGTATTTTACATCTATATATATTGTGTGCTATGCTATAGCCGGTGAACTAATCGCTTACAAAGGGTTACGGTACGAACTGCAAACTATTTAGAGCTTATTGGAGTACTTAGAGCAAATTTAGAGCAAATATATGCTCAAATTTTAATATATTAGACCTTTAACTGCAAGCGATTAGTCCGCCGACTATATATTTTCCAAAGAGAATACATTCTTGTCTTCAGGCTTATCGATGGCTTACTTTTCCTAGACTTGCAAATTTCGCTTCTTGTAAATTATAGAATCAAAACAAAATAATAATGAAATTTTATTGACAATGCTATAGTATCCATTTACATATTACAATTAATAAAGTTAAATACAATAATATATTTAAATACAATACAAATGTTCTATTTAGCTCTGGAATACTTTATTATTTTCATTTGTTTTTATTCTTTTAATTGATTTATAAGCTAATCCAAAGATAATTGCATACATACAAATCATGCATATAACACCAAGTGTCAAGAAATTGCCTAAAAGAAAAATATCAATTTAGTAAAAAACTTCTAACGTCTTAGTAGTAAATTAGTCTTACGCAGAGCTGGGTACCGGCCTGGCCCGGCCTGAAATTTTGAAACCCTGGCCGGGTGGGGCCGGTCCGATCGGGTATCCATCTCTGGTCTTACGTGTAGGTGTAGAACCTAGTCACCGAACAACAGAGAGCTCATAATACAGTATAAAGGCTTACTAACACCTTATAGGAAAGCTAACATAACCACCTATAGTTTTGAATAATATCTACCTTGTTTTAGATCGATTGAATCCTCACTTGACAGTAATCGTAGCGGAACAAGGCGGTCAGTTTTGCCAGCTTCACCACTTAAGCTTGCCACTGGGAAATTACCTAAATATTATATAACTTTAATTATAAGTAATTTTTGTTATTTAGATAGTTTATTTATTACAACTGAAGTCGGGAGTTTTTCTATGTCATGATTGGTCTATTTCTTAAACGAACACTGAATACTTGAGAGAAGACTTAATCATACACGACCCGCCGAGGGACTGCGGACATTAGGCTCTCATTTGTATTATAGCGTATTAGTCAGGCTCTATGTAGAGTCGCGCTCTAATACTAACTTTTGGAAGCCAAATGTCACCATTTCCCAGCCTAGCCCTAAACCCCGAGCAAATTCAAATGACCAAATCTTGATAGGATTGATTTGCACGAAACCTGGCTGATTTTGTTAATTTATGTTTTATTTATCTTGCCATTCACAAGAGATTGCCACAAGCTATGCGCACTAGCTTTTTCGAAGAATTGCACTTGCACATCCCCCAAAATAATCAACATTAAGATTCAAAAAGAAACACAGTCCTTTATTTCAGTTGACATTTTTTGAAACGCTATGGCCAAACAATGCAATGCATTGCAAAGGCAAGGTTCTGGTAGGGGAATTCAGTACGAAATAATTCAATTTTCAAAGTAATAGGGCCGCGTATGCTGTGTATTTCGTCATTTTTAACACTGCGCCTGCTGGGATTCTACGCGTGCGGTATCAGCAGATTGCAAACTTGCTTTCGCACTGCCTTACTCAGACAAAATATTGCAACACTCTTACTTATTAACACGGCTTATAGCTTTTGAATCTGATGAGTCGTAAACACTGCATTAATGGAACCAATATTTGCCAAGCCTCTACTTCCATCAAAGAACATAGCACGGGGTTTTCAACAGACCTCTATTTTCAATCAGCATCATATAAAGTTCATAATCGTAATCTCTCCATTGTGGGTACAACGATTTCCATAAAATTTTTCTGAGTAGAAAAAGAGGAGGATATATCGATGTAATGTATTCTTGCTTGCCATTGACAGTACTACGGGATCCTGTGCTAGCGAGTTCTATATTTAAATAGGTCTGGAATTCAAAATATGATGAAAAATTTTAACGGTCTATCTTTGTTTCCTAAATAAAGATTTTTTTCCTAATATAAAAACATATTTCTGTTAAAGTTTGATTAAACAGTAACAATGGACAACAGTAACAGTAACTTTTACTATGGAGTGAGTTCGAATCCACCCCGAACCATTATGTTTTGTAATTTTTGTATAAGTTCCTTGTGCTGAGAAATGGCTAATTCAAAA
>JAQGAV010003735.1:0-11760 GCA_034691345.1 Phasmarhabditis papillosa | reverse complement strand
ACATATTACCTAATGACATAATTACAGAAAGTTTGCCACATAAATTCAAGAACAAACTAGAAACATGGATTGGTAGACACAAAGTTCATTAATAGTTTATCTCCAATTAGAAAATAACATAATCTCATCTCTCTTTTCTTCTAAAATAGACTTTTCTCTAGAAAACTAGAGTTTTTCGCTATAAATTATGTTATATATTTGTATAATTAATGTATGTATTTGTAATTTCTATATATGACACCGCGCTCTGCGGTCTTTTGTTTGTTATAGACTATATAACTTTATGGACGGTTATGAACAAAGTACCAACCTAAATTGGTCGTTTGTTCAAAACCGCCAACCCATCGCTAATATAGCAACAAACACTTTATTCAGAAACATTTGCTTTTCCGGCTAAACATTTTCCTTGTTTCTATATTTTTTAGATTTCAGTGCTTTGACGGCAAAGTTCGCGCGCGGTACTGGCAACTGCAACGTTGGCTGTAAAACTTTCGCAGAGTGCCCGCGCTCTGCTGACAAAACCGGCTCATACAAAAATAAATTTCTTAACACGGCCTCTTCATTCTTGAAATCAACATTATGGATTTTCTGAAAAAATGGCTGATGCGGACACTTGACATAGCTATAAATAACGGAGTTATTAAGGAAGCCAAATTTATAACAATAATGTTCAGCCTTCTTTCGAAAAACTCTTAGTACATGTAGGAGTGAATACTTGTCTTGTGTATTGGATAGTTACTTTAGAAATATATTCCATTCAGGGTTTAAAAGTATTTAAAAGTATTATATTTCCTGTATCACTCGTATCACACAATAATGGCAGATTTCTTCGAGGCACGGATTCGGCCATTCATTCCGGAATCTTCTGAGCAAAGAAGGCTCCTTTCTAACATTCAGTCGTTGGGTGCATGAAACATGGGAAAAATACGCTGCTGGTTTCCCCAACCTTCTGCAGTTACGGGGAGCGAACCCACAGCCTCAAAACCTCACGAATTCGGAGTGCTCTAACCACTAGGCTAAAGCACCAGCACATTCAGGGTTTAGGTTTAGATAATTGCTATATAAAAAATAACAACAGGTAATCGTCAATTTTGTTCAATCCTTTCAATGACGCACACCCGACTTCGCATTATCATACAGGAAACAGTTCAGCTTGTAAGTAAATGTTTCTACTTGATTAATATAAGTTATCAGTTTACTTAAGTCAATCATCGTCCGATCAATATGATATAAACTATAAAAAAATTGAAGTATATTTATAATTTTATTTATGTATTGAAACACGTTTAATTCACATAAATGCACAAATACAAACACTAGGTAATACAGATGGATTGCAATTCGAATTCGTAACTGAGCAACACGTTTTATTGAGAGGAAAAGGAAATAGGATAGAACCGTAGATGAAATGCTGCAGATACCTAAAAGAGAACATATTATAGTTGGTATAGTCTGTAACAAGAAAAAGGCTGCAAGGTGCGGTGTTATGAAGGCTTTCAGAATTTGCTCAATTTTCGTCGAAAGTAGATGTTCTTGGTATGATTAGAAGCGCAATTTCGTGCTTTTTACTAGAAAAATATCACGGCGTCTTTTTGTGATGGTTCGATTTCATAAAACCCAAATACGTAATTGCGAAATCACTTCTTTAACACGGCACCTTTCGGTCTTTTCCTTGTTACACACTATATTCAAAAGTAATACCACCGTGTAATCTGCGTATTTTACCATTTGTAACACTTCACCCAATGGCAATTTACATGCGCGGAACCTGCAGTGGCAAGTTTGCCTTAATTTCGTAAGGCATAGACGAAAACTATTTTTCCCGCCTACGCAAAATGTAATCTTACACGGCTTTATTACTTTTGAATCCGATTATAGCTAAATGTTTTGTTCACTTAAAATTGGGCAGAGTCAAAAAAGAGTTAATAATGAAAAAAATTATGATTTCATTTCTTAAAATTCAGCTAATCGGTATATTTCGGACTGACTTAATTGGAAAACAAGTCTGATCTGGGCAGGGAAACCCAACCACATAAAAATAAGTTTCTGAAGTTCATTAGGTAAACAATATTATAGTCGGATTCAAAACTTATAATTGAGCGTAGAAAATTATTTACAAGACAAACGCAATTGCGTACAAGCAGTTTTGGCTTGAAAATTGTTTTCTACATTCCAATATTTATTTTGAATCCGACTATAACTCTTTTTATATTTACTTTTTGCTAATTCTAAATGTTATAATTTTGCTCCAATTTGTTAGCTACCACAAGTCGTTACTCACCCATAATAAACTCGCAGGAGATCTTCTGAATAATGCAATTGACCAGAAGAAAATCGATAAAATCGATCGATAATGACTACGTCATCAAAGAAAGAGTGACGTCACAGTTTTGGAGGTAGTTCGAGGAATTCATCGGTGATGATCACAGTGGAGCGTCGACTGAACGACTGATGTCTATCCGAACCCGATGAATTCGACCCCACAACGGCTGGCTTCTCAGCGGCAGTACCCTGGACAGCCTGAAACATTTGCTATTTAAAAATATAAGTTTTCTATGAATACGTCGGATAATTTACTATATTGGGTTTTCGAGAATTAAGTAAGGATTAACAAACACTATTCATTTGTTTACTTTTTAGTTAAATATCTAACAGCTACAGGATTGCACTGATGAAATTCTGTTTAATTAATTTGTTCAACAAAATAAGTGCAATGCCCTAACCTGTAGAATCTTAAACAAATTGGGGGCAAAACCTTTTAAAATTAATTCTCACTTTATTTTGTTATGTACTTTTACTATTTGGATCATACTTCTTGTTTCTAATACTCTTATGATTTGGGGATATTTATGTTTAGCATAGGATCTTTCTTCGAAAGCGTTATTTAACAAATTTATTGATTTTTGTAGATTTTTATTTCTTGTATGCCTCAATGAGATGGAGATGATTGACTAGAGTCCGATTTGTCCACAAATTTTTAATTCCTTATGAAACATTTAGTTTCTCACCTTTTTTCTTTTCACCAGCGCCTTAAAAGCATTAAGTTTGAGATTGGAACAGTATAGTTGAATGCCAACAAAAATGGCCAAAACTATAAGAATAACAACTCCTGGCCATGGAACATGCTCATTTGAAAGAACTGTTGAAGCTGAAATATGGAAGTTTCATAAATTGGATTCTACAGATTCAGGTCTTCTTTTTTCGTTGTTGATGGGGTGAGGAGGGAAGTTCCAGGCCAAACTTTCTACCAAGGCTGGGAATTTCTCGGGCCGGCCGGGCCCAGCCGAAATTAAACAATTGGCCAGCGGAAGGACAACTTTTGTGAGAACAATTGACTGATTTAGGTTAACATTCTGATAAATAATATCCAAAAACAATATGTAAAGATTATTGCGCTCTTTATGGTTAATGCCAAAAAATAGTACTGAAAACTCCGGCCCGGGCCGGGGCCAACATCTTGGGAAATCGGACCGGGGCCGAAAATTTGAGAAACGGGCCGGCACGGCCGGCCTTTTCCCAGCCTGCTTTCTTTTTTTCCCCAGCCATTTCAATTTCCACTTAACTGTAAGACGTACAAATTATGAGCTTTTACATATTCTTGAAACATTCACTCTCAAGGGTACTAACCTGTATAGACAAGTAAAGCCACAGAACTGAGAAAAACCACCAAAGACATAATCAAATATGGTAACATCAGATAGGGAATTGTACATTTTAAAGCACTGAATGCGATCACAAGCGTCACCAACCAAAGAGACTGAAACATTTGACATTATTATTGGAACGTTTTGTAGGTTAATAGATTACCCATAACATTGTGGAACTTGATGCTGAATGCTTTGTAGTCTGTATCTACTTGGAAAGGTAAAATAGTTCCGTGAATAGTATATTTTCTATCAACAGCCAGTTTTCCAGCGTAAGGTGTTTTATACAAGCATTATATAGTCCATAACACAAAAGAAGACTTCAGTGCGCGGTGTTGTCTAAGGTTTGTGAAATCGCTCGTTCTATGGCAAAATTGGGAAACCATTCTATGGTTATATGCGCAATTTTTTGCATGTAGTCAGAAAAGTATTATTATATTAGTTTTATATTCTATCATATCCAGAAAAAGACAAATACGCAATTGCGGATGCCTATGAATACCACCGCGCTCTGAGGTCTTTTGTTTGTTATACACTATACAAAATCAGTGGATTGGAAGTATCATCTTCAAAAGAGCATTCACTTTAATCCAACAGCGCCCCTCTCCAGCCGGCTGCGCTGGAAACCATGTTCCTGATACTATTCGTTACAGTTTTTCAGAAAGTATTTATAAGCATTAAAATTATATCAAAACAACTCTTGAAACTTACTGCAATAACAATAATTGGCACGAGATATCCGTATTCTATAACGTTTGCATCTGAAGCTCGAAATTGTACGGCACCTTCAGAAACACCTAGCGAACACAGAATAATACCCGTTAATGAAAGCAATGATTCGAATATCTAAAACGTATTGAAATTTTATTAGTTCGCTAATTCTTGAGGGCATTTTGTATAATAATATTCAATGCATATTCTTTCTCAATTAAGTTTTGTTAGCGAATATTATGGTATTAGCCCTGAATCTCTAAACACCGTGTTAAGTTAAGAAGTTGTGATGTAAAGTCAGATAACTTCAGTTGTTGACTGAAAATTGTTCAATGTAATGTGCGTGTGCTTTAGCCTAGTGGTTAGAGCACCGGTCTCTGAATCCGTGAGGATCTGAGACTGTGGGTTCGACTCCCCTTGGCTGCAGAAGGCTTGGGAGACTAGCAGCTTAACTATCCCATGTTTCGTGCCCCCCCAAAGACTGAATGTTTGAAACAAGCCCTATTTGCTCAGAAGATTCCCGAATGAATGGCCGAAGCCCTGCGCCGAAGAAGACTACAGTCATTGTATGATATGTGCGATTACAGGAAATAAATTACTTTTTAATTCAATGTAATAAAACTTACAATTACAATAAGGCACATATTTTGTTGATTGAGAGGCACACATCTTGGGTGCACCTCGGCCATACAGATGGAGGGTTAGCCTGAAGATGAAATATTTGAAAAATATAAATTTAAACTTTATTAAGACTGAGAAATTTGAAAAGTTATAAATATATAAAAGCATTTAAACATTAATAAGCAGTTGATTTCTGTAATAACATTCAAGTGCTTCTACAAAAATTCAATTAATACAGTCAACAATAGTAAGAAAACTGTTGTTTTCGAATAACAAATAAGGCAAACGCAAGAATAAACACAAGCATAACACTGAACCTGGCAATGTATGACCTAATTTTACATATATTTTTATTCTTGCCTAATATTTACGTTTTTTACAGTATTTAATTATTTTATGTTGAATAAACTGAAATAACAATATTTATAATAGATTAAGGAAATTGATGTGAAAAAGTAAATGCTTCATAATTCATTGAGAGAGTTCATGGGTTAAATAAGTAATTATTCCTTTTATTGTTTGTTTATAATAAAATTAAGCCACAAAACATAAAAATATTCGAATTGCTATATATTTATAAAAGCTAAATATTTTAGGTGGGTCTGATTTTCACTAAAAACCCTTGCAGCCGCTCTTCGCTTTGCAAAACAAAGACTCATTTTGTCACATGTTCGCAATGTGGTTTTGCTTTTCATTTTGACAAATATGCGGGATTAAAATAAACGACAACCGGACGTTTGTGGACCTCAGTTGAAAAAAAACTTTGGTTTTAACATTTTGGACAAAGTTAAGCGATGTTCGGCGAGCAGGGAAGCGAATATTTGCGTCCTCTATTCAGGACAAAAGTAAATGTTTCACAAGTGCCAAAAATAAGTTGAACTGATATTGGACAATCATCTTTTCTTATGCGATCCATAAAGAACCGAAATTTCAAAAAATACAATGCAATGTGTATTTTAACATGTTTCTAATAGTATTGGATTTGAATTCCGCAAATAGGTAATGGAGTATCTTGAATATCATTTCGCCCGATGAATCTTAACAGCTCAGGTGGATAAAAACAGAATCGTCTGTGACAAAGTAGACTCACTTTTGTTCCTAGTAGATTTTGTTTTTTCGGTCATAGCTGGCGGAATAAGGCAGAAATCGGCGGAATGCCATCTGAGTATTCACTATACTAGCAAAAATAAACTTAGCAGAACGAACTCAGCAAAAGTCTGCTAACCTTTGTTTTCTGCTGATTACTTATTTTTGGTTTCGTAGTTTTACTGTATCCTAGGTCATTTGGCCTTGGACCCGTTTCAGTTCCAAACTGTACTTGCAACAACAAAAACTTCAAATGTTCAGAAATAATATACTGCTTAAGATTATGGAAAGACAAACATATATTTAGAATCAGTATGTTCAGCTCTACATAATAAGACTGAATTTGAAGGAAATGGTTAAGGAAAGGCCAAAATTGATTTCAGTTTGGACATTGCTAGATATATCAAGACTTCAAAAAGAACAATGAAACATTTGCTTTCGAGCTCTAGTTCCCAAAACTCAGCTCTCAATTTGAAAAAACGTAAAATATCACATAGTTCAGTAAATGTGTAATAAAAAAGAAGTACAATTGATATTATTAGAAAAGTTACCAAATTCGTTTCTACCAAAAGTTTCGAAAATCAAATGTTTCTGTTTTTGCTCTACTATAGGTGTCGCTGAGAGTAATTACATACTCGGTGTGGTCTGCCAACCAAAGGATACTCAAACACAAAAAAGGGGGGCACATTCCGGTTTTTCGACCTTCGTTATGGAGTTCATTCAACATAGGCAGCGACCTCCAGGTCTGACCGGAGTTCACTGTGTGAAATAATACTCAATTTAAAGCGGTTTATAGGCCGTTCCCGACGCACACAGAGAGAAAAAACTTGTAAAGATGCGTTGTAATAGTGAAGTATGTTGTAAAGAAAGGAAAAAATGGCGGAGATGTAAAAAGTTAAGGATTTCGGATTTTTCGATGAAAAAACAGTTTAAAGTTTTCTAAAAGAAAGTATTTTATCATAGTAACTATTGAAATATAATTTTTTCATTTTTTGAAGTAGTTGCTGGGATTGGAGGATGTCGAAATTTATGAACTTTAGCATTTCTGAAACATTTACTAAAAATTCAAGTTTTGGAATTCTTACTTATCAGTAAAGATTCCACTGTACTTAAAATAAAAAGTAAAATAGCTTCTGCGTTATTCCAAGCGGTACCTCCAGTTCTCGTAAAGTAGTTTTTTGAATTGTTTCGTCCGACTTCCAAGGTCAGATGAACTCATTTGTGGCCCGGCGAGAAACGATGATCTCTTAAGTACATAAGGGAGGGGCGACGAGCGAACGAACGAACGAGTTAGTTAGAAATTGAAATCTAACAGTTGAGAGCGAGAAGCAGTTGGTTCTGGAGAATTTGAAAATTATTAACTAGAGTAGGTTGACTAATCGCTTGTAAAGGGCTAGGGTACGACGAACTGCAAACCATTTAGAACTTATTACAGTACTTAGAGCAAATTTAGAGCAAATATATGATCCAATTTTAATTTGTTAGACCTTTAACTGCGAACAATTAGTCCGTAGACTATAATTAAAGCCATCAAGATAACAAAAGAAGGAAACAGCAAACTATCTTTTACAGTTTAAAACTTAAAGTGAATTGGAAGTATTTCTATTCATTGCAAAGTTCTCATGTATAGTCGGTTTCAAATCCTAGACTGCAAGCGCCGTTCGTAGTTAACTTGCCACGATGACGGGCTTCCCCTTCAAAATTGTAATTTTACTCGGGCAAAATTTGTTTTTCCCTTAAAAAGCCGGTTATAGCGGCACGTTAACTAAAAATGGCGCTTGCAGTCTAGGTTTTAAAACAGACTATAACTACTTCTACCAAAAAAAGAGCTTTCCAATAAGTTTAACCCTCAAATAAGGTTGAAACATATTGAATATCTTTTATATGGAAAGACAAGCGACGTTTACGATTTCAAGAGATACTAAACTCTGCTTAGTCAGAAATTAAACACATTTGTGCTATTCTAATGTGTATTTAGAGAATATTAAAACTGTTGAATTGCAGATAGAAAATGTTTCAAACAAAGTTAAAACGGCACGTATATATAATGTTTTGTATTCAAAAGTACTCGAGATTGGTGTGATTGGTAGGTCAACAATGTTCATGTGAAATACTAGTTTTTTTATCAACTAACTGATGGATTGTTCGAGTTCGCAGTGCCTGGCGGCGTTTTAAAACTTTTCAATTGCATAAAATCCAACTTTTTCGGAATTTGCTTTGCTGAACATGAGACTTGATTTACCTTATTAACTATGAAACTAGTTTAGAAAAATTATAAGTTATGTAAGTGGAATCATAATTGATTACGTTAAGAGGTTGGGGAGAAATTAATTATCTTATGGTAACATCACAGAAATTTATTTGTATATCATGGTGGTTCCGGTCAATTAGGCTGGGAAGTATTTTTTGTTTGAAAGAAGAATTTAAAGTAATGAAACATTTGCGAAACCGGAATAAACTGCTCGTCGTCGCTGGGGTGGTAATTGACATTCGCCTAAGGCAAGCAGCCTCATTTGAATAGAAGTCAATTAAATTCTTGCATATTATTAGACGATCGTGTCCTTTTCTCAGTTTTCTGAAACCTTTCACTTTCTTACTGGAAAACTGCAAACACACACTACATCAGAGATGGTAATCCGGTGGGGCCCGTCCTGGGTTTCAAAATTTCAGGCCCGGCCGGTATTTTGCTTTTTTACGCCCAAGGTAGTTATCCGGCCGGCCCGGCCTGGGTTTCAATTTCATTTCAGGTTTCAAATTTTCAATTCGGGCCGGTAACCAGTTTTGCTCGACATAATGATGATTCCCAGAACTCTTTCGAAAATTCTCGTTAAATTTTCCCTAATGAAGGGCAAAACAAAATTGGTTTGTTCGAAAAGAAGTTCTTTTTGAAAATGAAAATAATAAACAAAAGGAAAATGTGCAATTTTCAGGTTAAAACTTTATAATGGGGAAGTTTTTTTTACGACAAACAAATGTTATGCAAGAAAATGAACTTCATTCAGGAATTTCGAATTTTAAAGCACACGCAGCGTTTGCAGAAGGTCTTATCTGGCAAGCTCACTAGGGCAAATAAATAAATGACTGTTTGAGAGAAAAATAAATAAATGTTAAGAAAATGTACTATAGTAGTAATACGAGGGACTTATAATTCCTAAATAATTAGTTGTAAAGTACATATGGATTATGGACGTTTCATAGGGTTCGTTTCCATTTAACTGGAACAATGGAGAGATGAGTTTTACGGAAAAGAAATGTTTTATCGATACCTAAGCACGGCAATGCGAAGAAGTGATGATTACGCAACAAAATAACACCTTTTCTCAAGAAATTAGGCTTAGTTGTCGGGTCTCTGGGGCGCAAATGTTGGGGCGCAAAGTTCCGGGGCGCAAAATTCACACCACCCTAAGAACTGTATCGTCGTGTACCAAAATGCACTATATATATTCAAATTATAGTATGAAAGTGAATCAAAATCATACTAGTTGAAAACAACCGAATAATTTGTTCTCGATAGAAAAACATATTTACTTCCGAGATATCTGCAAACACACGTACAACTATTCTACGTGCGGAACATATAACCCACATACAGAGCCAAAGTATATTTAATTGAAAAATAAATAGTAACTATTGTCATCTATCTGTTAATTTAGTTAAGAGATGAAAACATTCGTTTAACCAATGAATGTATAATGTTAGCATTAAGCAGTGGTATTAGGACAACCTTTACTTAATGTTAAACTACGAATTATATTGAGTGCTTAATAAGCTATTAATACTGAAGTCATGTAACAAATTTCAAGAATTACAGCTAATGAACTTAGTATTTCTCAGCAAAACTTATAACATTCAAGTATAGTCGGCGGACAAGGCTTATGCAACGGTTTACGGTATGAACTGCAAATTTTATTAGACCGCGACTGAGACATGGCGCCCGAAAACGCGGAATAGTCATTAACGCAATTATATAACATCATATCTAGCTTATTTTTCTGAAACATTATATTCTTTTAGGAAAAAAAGTTATGATAATTCAAATGTCCAACTAATGTATAGTTAGATTCAAAAGTAATAAGGCCCTGTTAATAAGCAGGAGTGTTGCAATATTTTGTCTGAGTAAGGCAGAGCAAAAGCAAATTTGCAATCTGCGGAAACCGCACGCTTAAAATTGCAGAAGGCGCAGTGTTAAAAATGACGGAAATACGCAGAATATACGGCCTTACTTTTGAATCTGACTATAGGAAGATACCAGTAACTTATAATCTAAAAACAAATACTAAGCCAAACAACTATACCATCTACATGTAATCGATAAATCCTCAAACACAACTTATAATCAGCAATTCCCATAATTTTCCCCGCCAGCTCTATATTGCGCCTGCAGTTGTAGTAGTAATAGAAAAACAATAGCTTGTGTTGGAATAAAGTAATTCTTTCTTTCTTTTCGAGGCGGACGAAGAAATGACGGCGGAGCAGCGGAAAATGGGGGGGGGGGGTTAGAAAAATAAAAACAACCAGGACGACGGGCTGAGAATGTCAAATATGCGAGCACTTGAATGAGCAATTTAGATGTTAGGACAGAGGAAAACTGGAAGGAGTTGGGTAGATTAAGATTAAGTAAATAGTAGGGGGCAAAAGTTAATAATTGTAATGGTTTAGAAAAAGAGGGAAATATTGTAATCATTCAGTATTTTTGTTAAAATTGAGATTGGAAAGAAAAGGGTATTATAGAACATAATAAGTTCATCAGATAACCTTTTTTAGTTCGAACAAAACTAAAAGGTAGAACGGACTTTGCGAAACAGTAAATGTTTCGAATCTTAATTAATAGATGAACGATTGTCATTGTCAATAAGACCAGTAATGCTGAAGGAACACTATTTTAAATTTCAAAAATAATATAAGTCTGAGTTAGGTCTTGGGTTTTAACGCTACGACTATAATTTTTAACATGAAGTAACTTGTATTACTTTGAACTAGAAACTAAGGTAGTAAGAAAGTGTATCTAGGGACGTGTAGTGAGCGTGACTACCATAACCTGTTATTACTTGCATCGATATGGCTGTAATTTATTTATAGAAACATTTGAAAACAGCAAGAACATTGCACGGACCGACCGACCGACCGACCACAACCGATTCCCGTAAACAGTTCTCTGAGCCAATAAACCCAATGATGGCTCTCTCTATTTTAATTGCTTTTGTTGTGGTTCGGTGGTGGGGAATTCAGATGAAATAGGAGAAAGCAAATGTTTCAGAAAGGTTACCTAAAGGCAAAATATACTATTTTATGAAACTGCGATAACAATAATGGTTTTCAAATTTGAAAAGGTCTGGAGCAAATGTTTCATTCTTCCGAAAGAAGGGGAAATCTTTTCGTCTGTAGTTCGATGGCCAACTGATTATGCGAAGAAAAAAACCCAGAGAATATGACATAGTCTAGGTTAAATATAACAAAATCAAATAAGGTATAGCCGGATTCAAAAGTAATACGGCCGTGTTAATAATATTTTGTCTGAGTAAGGCAGAGCGAAAGCAAGTTTGCAATCTGCTGATATCGCGCGCGTAGAATGCAAGCGGGCGCAGTGTTAAAAATGAAGAAATACGCAGCATACACGGCCTTATTACTTTTAAATCTGACTATATTGGTGTTACAGTTTTCCATTATATAGTATTTGGTCGAGTGATCTGGGCAACCC